>JBBMJY010000016.1:3730135-3759809 GCA_037833715.1 Toxotes lorentzi | reverse complement strand
TACAGAATATATGTATGTGCAGCTATCTCTCATTTCTAAAGTTTGATGCCTCCACTCTCGCTGTGTGTGTGTGTGTGTGTGTGTGTGTGTGTGTGTGTGTGTGTGTGTGTGTGTGTGTGTGTGTGTCTGTCCCCCCTGCTAACCCTCGTACTAGCGCTCAGGCTGTTTGGCTTGACATTACTCATCACCAACCAAACATCAACACACCCCTCGGAGCTTAAAACCACGACCACATAGACACACACACACACACGCACACACACACACAGCAGCTGTGGCACCCATTAGCTCACCCTCTACACTCCTGTATCGATCCTCTAACCTTATAGCTCGCTCTTCTACTCCTGCTACAGGCTGTACACTTTTACCGCTTCCTGGGAAAGCACATGAGTACACACAGATCAGCCTGTGTGTTCTTCACTTCATCTTCACTTTACACACACACAGACACACACACGCACACACTCACCCCTTGCAGTCTTGCCCTGATCTTTGCCCACTCTGCTTTTATCTTGTCCTATTCTATCTCTCACCCTTCACTTGGCTCTACTTTTTTCTCTTTATTTCTCTTGCCCTCTGGTCCAGCTTGTCCTCTGTTCACTCTCTGCCTTTCAACTTTCTTCTCTTCCCCCGGCCTCTCCCTTCTCATCTCACGTCTCCTCAATCAGCCATGATAAAATACGTTTTTCTCCATTTAAATCCCCTGGTTAATCTTTTGTCACCTCAAGGTCTTTTGCATTAAAGTCATTCATGATGCAAATCATCACAGAACACTGATTTTACAGGCATAGTTTAACATTTTGGGAAATATGCCTAATTGCTTTCTTGTTCAGAGTTCACAAGATTAATAGTAAATATAAGGCAGACAGTTAGCATAGCTTAGCACAGACAGTTTAAACATCTAGCCAGACTCTGTGCCAGACAATTTCTCAGCCAGGCGCACATAATAATACAGATGCTGCTAACTAATTTCAGCTAGTTCTTGTAGTAATTACTGTATTTGTGTGCAAGGAATGATCTTGGCTAAAAATCATATTTAATCATGCATTATACAAATTCCTATTTATTTTCTATCTGCATGGCATCAGTATTCCCGCTGCAACTTGATTTAGTTGATGAGTTCTAAATGTTGTTCCCTGCAGGTCGTGAGCGTCTATCGGGGATCTTAGGGGTCAGTACTGACCAGGCCAGCCAGTTCCACGACAGCTTCCACCAGACCTACAAAGAAGTCCAAGCCTTCATCCAGAGGACCATCCAGCTGTGCCACAAACAAGGTCTGTGTACATTCATATTCCTGCCATGTTTCCACACAAATCATCATACCTCAAGGTTGAGGAATAGAAATTACCATGTAGGAAGTGTTTCCCAGAATTCAAAATCTAAATATTTAGATTTTGAATATCAGATTTCTAATTATCAGATTAGAAATTAGGGTCAGGGTCAAAGTCAAGCTGTGGAAAATTAGGAGTTAATGTTAAGGTTTACAAATAGTCAGAAAGATGTCCCCACAGATATAAAAAAAAAAAAATGTATGCACTCTGGGGTTAGGCCATGCACTTTTGATATTCACGACATAGTTTGAATTTCTTAAGCATGCACACATACACCCACAGTCACTATGGATTTTTATGTGTGTGTGTTTGGCTGAAGAAGAAGAGGATGTGCTTGCATTGGCAGGAATGAGACAAACTGCCGTGGGTCAATACTTGAGGGTGATAAGGTGGGTGGAGGGGTGGAATGGGAAGGGGCTGATGGTTCAGATGGGACACTCTATTTATATTCCGACTGAACTGCCAACACAGCACACCTGAGACTTGAACGCGCTCTCAGAAAATAGTGTAAAGTCTGCACTTTAACCCTCATTGCACACAGTACATGAACCCATGGTCGACAGGCAGGCAAATGCAATCAGAAGGCACCAGAACAGATCCTCCAGCCTACGACACTGCGGCCCACGCCTGGGTTAAGACCTGTGACTGGTGATTTAATCTCACCTTAACTTTATATTGTGTGCTGCATTGACTGTCCCTGATGGGTTATAGTGTAAACCAATTACAACCTAATTATATTAGAAGAGCCAGTGACAAAGAGCCAATTGTGGCTCCTCTCCTCTCAGGCTGTTGCTGCATGGAAAAACTAGGTCCTTAGTCATTTTATCTTGTATAACAAGTGTTGAAAAATAACCTTGTGTTGTGGTAAACATCAAGAATTAGGTCAGGGCAGTGGATGTTTTTTCTTTTTTGTTTTTTTTTTTATGCCAGCCAGATGCAGACACCCTTGTCACAAACACTGGCCCACCATCGCGCACAGACAGGTGCTCCATCACCCACAGCAACCTATCACCGGTGACACGCCCCGCTCATCGCCTCCCTTTTTTCCGACATCAGCTTCCTAATCGAGGCAGCGTGATGGACTCATTCTTCCAAAAATGCTGCGCACAGATCACAGTGGAAGCCTCCTCGTTCTCAGGGGCAGAGTGATGATGCGCCAAACAGTCGGCTTTAATTCAGCTCATCACCATGGTGATGCTCCCATCGGAGACGGTGCTGGGATTTATCTGCCCTGCTCGTCCCACATGCTCCCTGTCTTGCTGTCCCTCAGCCTGTCTCACTGTTTCTCATTGTTTATTTTCTCTCTTCTTCTTTGCATTTTCCTGTCTCTCTTCCTTTTACTTTCCCTGCGTCACTGTTTTAAAATCTCTTTTCCCTTTGTTGATCCCTCTCTCATTCCATAGCAGAAATTTAGCTCATCGATATAATAGTCTTCTGTAGCCTGTGCTGTCTGGGAGGAGTCGTACAGTATCACACTAGATTCACTGGCTGTTTAGCTGCTGTGCTGTGACTCAGAGACCAGAGCTTAATTTGTGCTGTGGCTCCACTCTGCACTTTAGTTTATAGCTGATTGATACCTGATACAACCATATTTTGGTCAGATCTGGTGGATACCGGCAGGCTGAGCATACATGAGTTGAGCAGTGCAGGCTCAGTACGGTCATGTTTGTTGGAAAAGTGTTGGAATGGGCAGTGTAAAGGTGACGTCACTATCGCAGTGTGGGTGTAATGGCAGAGAGAATAAAAAAGATGAAGACACAGGATGTAATGGAGAGAGTACAAAAATAGAACAACCCAGAAAGAAAGGTACAAATTGAGGATAAAAACATGAATAATTTGGTAGTTTTTATTACATAGATGACAGTACATAGACAATAAACGACTTCTTAGCCATAGCTGCTGTGGTTGTGCTTCTCAGAATGGTCCACCCACTGTTTGATGCACACTCTTTGATATTAAAATGAGATAAAGCCACCACTCTGGGTAAGCCTGTCGTGGTGTTCTTCATGTCATGCACATTTCATTAATGCTCTAGGGATGAATACCATACCTTCACTTAAAGACTGCCAGAGATTTTAAAAAAAGATTACAAAAGAAGGAGGATTTAAAGAATAAAAAAGAAAGAAACACAACAGGGGGGATCACAGACATGAAGAACGTCTTCTGAAGGCCACAGCAGACACGGGGAAGCCTTGATCTGCACAGATATGTAAACACCCTGCTGTGCGAACACTCACACATAAAAACGTCCTGGCTATGATGCACTGTCAAATTGTTCATTCACATTTCAACTGCAAACTTCAGGGAATGGAGCTGGCAAAGAGTGAAATGGGTTTTCGGGACATTAAATAGCATGTTTTGTTTTAATTTACAACAAACATCATGATTATATCATCACAGAACAACTGAAGGTTAATAAATGATAAAACTGACTTGTTGCCCAGTTCTGGTTTCTGGTGCTGTTGCCCATCAAATGTACGACCACCATCTCCTGTCTGAACTTGAAAAGCACTGTTGTTCGCACCAGAATGGAAAAACGCACACATTCCAGTATGATTCACAGTCTTACCTGTCCATAGATGGAGACATTAGTGTGATGCGTTTTCACTGACCCAAAGTACACCGCACATCCCTGTCACCGGGCCCCAGAATAAAGGTCACATTCCTGGCAAAAAGGTCACACTCATGTGTCATGGGTCAGTTCACAGTGAGTAGAAGGTTTTTGTGTTTGTCACTATTGGTGTGTGCTCATTTCCTATGCATTTATGCTAGTGTACGTGATTGTGTGTGTGGGTTCTGGGAAGAGGGTCATTCAGGTTTCATGCCCTGGTTAGCTTTCCTCATAGTAAGGGATACTAGAGGGATTTAGCTGTAAAGCCTGCTCCATTGTTGCCCAGCTGGTGGAATGTACTGGTCCCACTGTGTGTGAGTGTGAGCACGTGTGAGTGTGCATGAGTGCCGCATACCTGCATATGATAATGTGTGTGTTTGTGTATAAGTCACCGCACATTCCTGTGTTCCCCTCCAATGTGTTTGTGTGACTTCACTGGGAATGTGTGTGTTTCTTTGCTTTTGCATGTGTATCGCAGATGCAGCCGTTTGTGTGTGTGCATGTTGCACACTTGTGTGTCGGTGGGTGTATGCTTGTGTCACTGTAAGCCTGCTGTTACCATAATCACCTATAATGCTGTATCAACAAATGACCTTTCATGAAACTGTTCTCTTCAAATCGCACTCTTTCGTCGCAGCTTTAGTTCTGCTCAACGTGTAGTTATGGTTGAGTCACTTGACTGAAAGCAGCGAGACGGTTCAGAAAAAGTTGAGAGTTTCCATCCAGGGTTATGGGTCAAAATGGGACTTTGTCTCCTGATAGTTTTCCTGCTTTTCTTAAAGTTATTTCAGTCTTTGAGCTTCATTTATGCTTTAAAGAAAACCTCCACTGATTTGAAGCCTGTTTACAGGTCTTGAGGATGCTCTATAAAACCCTTTGTGAAGTGAAGTGCTAAAGTGGTGGTGTACTCTTTTAACACTTACCAACCTCATTTCCTTGTGACCCCTTGAAGTGAAGGAATGCTTAGTCATGACCAATTTTTAGCGTGGTAAAAATTTCCTGTTTCCTAAAAAAAAAAAAAAAATTCTGAAAAATAAATGTAGACCTCAGGAGAAATGGGAAAAAATGCACCATATTAATTATTACATTTTAAATATTTTATATTTTTGATTCTGTCTAGGTTATGTGCTATCCATCCTGGGTCGTCAGCGGACCCTCCCTAACATCAACTCTCCAGACTGGAGCATCCGTATGCAGGCTGAGAGGCAGGCTGTCAACTTTATGGTCCAAGGTAGGATGACTGACAGACCCACACTCTGCTGGTCTGCATGATCCAAACCTTCTTAACTTACTTCTGGTGATCATGTAGTGGCAGCTGTTAGAAAAGAGCTGTTTGTGGATATTCACTTGCATTCATCTACATGTTTGTGGTCAAACAGATGTCTGTGTGTGTGTGTGTGTGTGTTTTTGTTTGTGTGCTTGTGTGTAAAGGTTCTGCTGCTGATCTGTGTAAGATAGCCATGATCAGAATCTTCAACCTGGTCTCCTCCACCACCTTGCTGTCTGCCAGGTACAACCACTAATCATGGCCCTCATATTACAAGCCACTGCTCCCATGTTAAACCTAACATTTTATCCTTCCTCCTCTCCATTCATACACCTCCTGTAACAAAATACACAGTGGCTCTTCATACTGCACATCTTTCTGAATCTACACAGGAAAAACATGACCATAGGCTATATTTACAGACAGGAACTGACACATAAGAAGCATTCACTGGTTTACCAGCCAAATAAATTTGAAGAGTTGAGGCGTGTTCCCAAATGACTGCTGCTGTTGGACACCAAACATTCAGCTAGAGTAAACACACTTGAAGCAGGAGCCAAAACATAGCAGAATTAGATGGGTGTGTTGGGAAAGGGGGGGGCAAAGTAGAGGGAGGACATGAGTTGAAGCCCTTCTGATCGTTTGCTGATGAAGACATTTGGGTTCATCTGTGTGTCACATTTTGATTATTATTATTATTAGTAGTAGTAGTAGTAGTAGCTGGTGTGTTTGTAACTGCAGGCTGATAGCGCAGCTCCACGATGAGCTCCTGTACGAAGTGGAGGACTCCCAGGTGGAACACTTTGCAGGTGAATGTACCACGTTCATACATTAAAGCCTGTTTTAGTTTATTTATGTAACAATTCTACAATAGCAGAGCACTGCATAAAAGGCTATGGTCACTGATAAGATTGTTAATATGTGTGTGCATATACTTTTGTGTGCAGCTTTGGTGAAGAGCACCATGGAGTCCCTGCAGCATATAGACCATCTGGGCTTCCATCTCAAGGTGAGTGACCGGGATCTGAAAGCAAAATCATTCAGTTTTATAGAATTCAGAGATTCTACACTGCACAGTCTATACGTTTGTTCAATCAAGGTCACAAAGTTGGAGGCTTGTTTTTGTTGCCATGGCACCCAGGCTAATAGAGATGTACACAATAACAACGATACAGTATTAGCAGAGGGGGAATAGCAAGATCATGGTCTAAGAAATAGGCACATGTCCTGTCTGTAGTCTTTGCCTTTATTTTTAAATGCTATCATCCTTAATTTTTTCCAGTAAAACCCGTAATTACTCGCTGAACTGCTGACTGCCACAGGACGCCCATTTTGTAAAATTATTTTTAAGATTTTTAAATTGAATTATTTGCTTTAGAAGTACGTACCACTGGAGAATATTGTGCCTCCAAATATAAGAGCATTTGTATTAAATTTGTATTGAAATTGATTGAAAATCAATGTAGGTCACTGTGAACGACAGCCGCATATGTATGGCAACACGCTGATACCCTTCCCCTTTCCTTTGTATGTATGTGTGTGCGTGTTTCCCAGGTCCCTCTGAAGGTGGCAGTCTCCAGTGGCAAGTCCTGGGGGTCCATGTCTGAGCTTAACATCCCTCCAGCGACTCCCTCGCCTTCTCTTTGAGTCCTTCCTCCTCCCTCTCCCTCCCTTTAGTGCCTGTCTTTCCACCGCCTCTGTATTCAATAATATACTTTTCTTTCAGTGACATTTTCTCCATTCTCTCCCTCTGTGTTCTCATCTTTCTCTGAGTTTCTTGTTCCACTTCTCTCCCTCATAGTCTCTCTCTCTCTTTCCACCTCTTTCTTCACTTGTCCTGCATCCACATCGCTATGGAAACCAGGCAGCTGCAGCTCCTTCCAGCTCCCAGTTCGCGCTTTCGCTCCATCCGTATCCGGGGGCAACGGCAGGAGCCACAGACTGGATTGCACCAGTTCTCTTTTTTCTCTCTCTCTCTCCATCCTAAAAAAAAAACATTCCTTGTCCTCCTCCTCTCCTCACTTTTCACACTATCTTGTTAAGAGCAATGCTGCTTTCTCTGCCTCGTTGCCAAGGTGAAGCTACACATTTGAGGGAGTGCTCAATATTTATTGGTTCATAAAACTGATTGGTAGTAAGATTTTCTGACGTAGCTGTTGAAGTGCGTGTATACCTGAAAGACGGTGTACTGTGATTTATTATTTTATGCTTTGTTTGTGCTGAATAAAGCTGTGTTCTTACAAATGTCTGTGACAGGACGTTCCCACTCGATGAACCCAATGACCCTCCTCATCCATTTTTATTTTTTCGTGCTGGTTTTTCTATGTACATTCGGCACCAATCCTTAATTAATTTAAGCTCATTTGCATTTTTCATTTAAGTGCATTTTTAGAGTTGATGCTCTTATTAACACAGATGTAGAACAACTGAAACTGCATAATAACCTTGTATTTCAGTGAATGAGTTGAAAGCTGTTGTTCCATTACGTTGTTGTTGAACGATTTAAGAAAGAAATTCCCCGGGTAAAAAAAGAGCAATCTAGAGTTCAGTTGTATTTAGCAGATATTCGATTATTTTAATGCCATAAAGCCGTGATGTTTTCAGAGATGCTTTCTTGATGCTTTCTTCATTCTTTTCTTAATGAACTTCACCCTTGCGTTGGCTGCATTCAGCTGATTCAAAGCAGATGATCTAATTTTGCTCATCTGTGAGCATCCTGCGCCTCGCGCTCTCCAGCTCATCTTTTATCCACTCACTTGGCTCTAGCCCACTCTCCCCTTTGTCTTGTTCGTGCCTCAGTCACACACACACACACACATTTCACAAATGCTCGTACACAAGCTTAAGCACGCAGTTCAGAAACACACACGCCCACTTTTTGTATCCACAGCCACCATGAAAGCGCTCACACACAGTTGCCGGCTTCCAGGCACATTGACCGAGTTTCCTTGTCTCTGGCAGCCACAGTGAGACTCTATTTGCCCCTTTTATACTGTCCTCCAATTAAGACCCTTTAAGCCTACAAAATGGGTCTAGCCAGAACCATACACCATGTGACATTTTAAACAAAGCCTAACCCTCATTACCTATTTGAAATGTCACCTCGTGTTGGCTGCTAATTATAGGAGTTGTCACTTTTGAAGTCTGTACAAAGGTGGCACGTAGGATATCCAGCAGACCCACCAACACTTCTGTCTTGTCATGTATTTACATTCCTCTAGTTGCCTCTCTTTTTCAGTGGAGCGGCCCACTAACAGGAATGTGCTCCTCATGTGCTGATGTGAGGGAAGCTTTTCTCACCAGGTCAGTATGAGCAGCTCAGAGCCACAGCAATGGACAGTGTTATGGAAATCTGCCTCTCTATTCTCTCATTGTTCTGTGGTTTAAGGGTGCAGGGCCTTCCCCCCTTTGAGAGGGGAGTGCGAGACTGGTATGTGCAAATTCTAGAGAGCACTGTGCAGTTTTAGAGTAGGGGTGCTCAAAGTAGGTATGAAGGTAAAACAAATACTAATGAAGCTGTTTTCTGGTGTTTTAAACTCCTCTTTGTTTTGCCAGTGTACAGGATGCAACTGATCTACTGAACTACACTCTACTATCAGTTGGAACATTTTTATTTTTGTTTATTTCAGAATAGTCATCATTCAGTGTCTGTTATCTTCTCTTTTACCAAATTTAGTTACAAAACGCAGGCAAAGAAAAATATTTTAAACTATTTTAACCTGCATTATATTCTTGGTATCATTTTAGAGATAATGAATACGGTTATGATTATGTTCATTTGACTGACTAATGCAGTCTCTTTAATGACCCATGCCATTAGCAAGAGCTGAGGCCTCAGGGTCCCTCTGAAGACTCCAGTTGTCAAGGGCAACAGCATGAGCTTCCCCTAGCTACCATGGTGACCGCGGGATGTGTAAGTAGACCCAGTGTTACATATCCTCACGGCTGTGATTGCTGACATTTATGCCACTTCAGATCTAATATTTACCTCAAATTATTCTCATTTCCCTTTTCTACTCAATCTCAGTAAAAAGAAAAAGAAAATCAGTTTGCAGTTGCAGCATATAAAAGCTTAATGCATCCTAATTTTTAATTGATACAGTATATGTACATCCATGTTTCAATCATCGTCATAATGCAAGAAATCCCATCTTTACATCTATACAGTGTCCCAGTTGTTGTCAGTATAAAAGAAAGTGTTAATAATCACAATAATAATAGTAATCCCAGTGCGGTAATACAGCAGTTGTCCAAAGGAATGGCAGAAAGGGAACTGAAAGCTAATAGACCCCAATAAAAATCAGGTTGTCACTGCAGTCTCACTGAGGTCGGGGCAGCCCGGTTGAACCAGCGCCTAAACTATGTTGCAGTCTCTCTGTCTGGACTTCTTTTTCATCTCAAGCACCCTTCCCCTGGGAATCACTAAATCACCACACCAGGCTTCTCCTCAGATCTGTGCTTGCGAATCTAAGACCATGTCTCCCCCCTCTCTAAAATTTTGACTCCCCTTTTATTCCCTTTCAGTCTTACCTCTTCTCTGTCACCTCTCGAACACTATTTACTCATTGCTCCACTTATATGCCTAGGGGCCTCTTTTCTCAAATTCCTCACCCTAGCCAAAGCGCCCGTTCTTCCCCTACAGGTCCCCTGCCCCCCCAGTTACAAAGTCCCCTCAGATGCAATTCAGCTCCCTTCCCCCCTAAGTCCATCCATCTATACATCAATCCCTCCTTCCATTCCTCTATCATGGCCGGCTGGTTGACCTGCCTGCCTCCTCACAGTGTGGCTGCATATCAATCCCCTGCTGTGCTTTCTGCAGTTTGGTTTCCTGGCAACAGACAACAGCCATGACAGGGCTCCAGGGCAGAGAGAGCCCCTTGCAGTGCAGCAGCTTGCCTTAGCTAGATACCCGGCCATGGCTGGTACGTGCTGTTAGCTAACAGAGCTGATGCAGTGTTTTAGGCTCTCTCTGACGACCTGAGAGTTCAAGCAGACAGGCGGGACAAGGGAAGGCTGTGTCTGAACCCATCAGTGTGGGACAGAGACACCAGGGCTGAGATGGCGTGTTCTGTAGCCCCTGAAAGTGGCTGCCATTAGTCAGTATGGGATTATTGTGAGGTAGTACAGATTAAGACACCTGCACTACTGTAGAATCTCTTTATTAGTGCTGTAAATATCTTTAAAATATATTTTATATATTTTAAATCCACAGTTTCTGTTACAAAAGGAGTAAAAATGACCCCAGATGCTATTTACAGTAAAATATACTTTACAACTTTACAGTTACTAACTTGCAGATTCAAAAAAAAGACTTTGAATCTCCTTTGTAAGAAAAGTCAACATGGTTGATTATTGTGATTCTGGCAGCTGCAGCATGTTTTTAATTGATTATTATCAGTCGTACTGACAGAGTGGTGGTAGTGAAGTTGCAGTGCATGTCTCAGTGGTACAGGTTAATCGGAAGTCTTTGTGGTTAAATAAAAGCCCAGTTAAGAGACTTACAGCAGATAGCACTTTCAGAGTGTGGCCACGCCATCTTTTTTTTTTCCCCTGTCTGCTTGAGCTGCTCATTCTTTAGCATCCATTATCCCCCTCTTGTCATTTCCCCCGTTTCCTATTGACATCTGTACAAATATGCAGAGGTACACCTGTGTACTTCAACTTTGAGTTTTAAAAAACACGTCTTTGACACCTCTTTGTAAAGAAAAATACAAAAAACAGAAACATTTTACAATCAAACTCCTCTTCAGGCTTCAATATAATGAGTGGTAATGTTGCAATGCCAATACTGCCATGGCATCACTGCCACTAATTGGTACAGTATAAGGGATATAACATCAATGCAGCATTTCATGTTTTTAATAAAATCCTTGTACAGAGCATGTCATTATTTGTGGTTTTGTCTGTTTGTTTGTATTTATTGCTTGATTAGATGGCACGTGGGCAGGATTTTTTCCAAATAATACCAAATAAGTACAGGGTTGTGTTGAACAAAATAGAGCCACATAAGGAATAAAAATGCAGCAATCACTGTCACCTTTGGCAATTTCCACCTCCAAAAATAGGCATGGGTCATAGTATGAATTATATATTATGGTTTCATGTCTTGTATATATGCTTAAGATACATACAGTCGGTAATACATGAGCAAGAGAAACTTTATCCATATTCTTCATAGGAAGTATAAAAAAGAAAACAAAAGAAAACTAACTGTACTGTAATAGCAAAACAAGACACAGTTGTGCTACAAGTGCTTATGTGTTCTTGGCACCTGTGGCCTCAGTCCAGAGTCAGTCCTTATGTTTTTGCCACAGTGGAGCAAAATCCTCACCAGAGGTAGAGAGAGAGAGGGAGTCCATGCTGTGGAGCTCTGATGCTGCAGACCTCCTCCCGCTGCCCCCACCACACATCCCCCCCCCTTGCAACTGCCAATGTGGTACATTCCTCCCTCACCCCTCGCCCTCCTCATTAGGTGGAACATTCCAGGCGACAGCCATCTTCTGAGACAAAAATGAACTCCATCGGGATTGGTTAAAACCAGCGAAGATGACAGGTTGCAGTAAATAATACATTAGCAATAGTAGAGGTACGGCTATTTACAGTCACACAAAATGTCTAACATCTAATGTAGTGGTTTAATCACTTAATGAAAGAACCAGTAGCTGCTTTTCACCCTTTTCCACTGTTCTTCTCATTCTTAAAGTAAAAAAAAGCAACCAGAAAAGATTCAAAACATAAAAATCTTTCTAAGACCTTAAATGGTGGCAGTTTACATTCATGCCTGTGAGTGTTCGCCCCCAAATCTGTTGAGCATGGACACACACCATCAGAGTAACACAACACTCCCACAGGATCTGTACATTTGTGCAGTTTCAAATTCTATGCTCCTTCACCTTTAGACAAACTGAATATAATATTGATCATAACAAATATTGATATATTTACCGTTTGGTTATTTTAACAGCCAGAGCTGAATTACAAGTATGTTTAAAAAAAAAAAAAAGCTTTGGCTTCAGCAGCCTCAGCTTGTGCCTCTGCGTCTGCCATCAGAGAGAGCATCAGATGATCATTTTGGGTTCTAAAGCACTCTAAACTGAAAGAGCCTTTATGCAGCATACCTTCTCAAACCTCAATCAATAGGAAAGCACACTCGCACTCAAACAAATCACAGAAAACCAAATAGAAAAAGTGTGAGATTGTTTTTGGATTGTACATCAGCAGAACATTTCCGAGGAATGGTTTGTAACTAAATTTACACTCTGGTAGAGGTTGCATACAGTTTCATTACTACATTCTAACGTTAAGTATGCAATACCAGTTTTAAATGGGAGGTGAGGCTTCACAGGGTATAGCATAGCATTCACATGAAGTACAAAAAAGACAAATGCATTATAGTCAGTGCACTTCACCTTTACAGTTCAAAATCACCCTTTAGCTACCTTATGCCACGCAGTCCACAAGATATTTGAACTTGTTTGATTCCAGTGCATAAGGCCTTGGTAAAGGCATTTTTGAATATGACCTTTGTTCAGAATACAGATAATAATTTCTCCCAAAATGCATGAAGGAGCATTTTAAATTTCATCAGGCAAAAAAACAAAAACAAAAACTGAGATTGGCAGCAGCAGAAATGGCTCAGATTTGACAGACTTCACATTCTCCCATAAGATCTAGACTACAGTTTATTTTACAGTCCACCTCAGCAAAGCCCATCTCTCACTCTCAACCCTCAGACCTCACCCAGCTCTCATAAAGAGTGAGTCATACAGTGAGGACCTCAAACCCACTGGCAGCATTAACTGACATTAGTCGTTTGACATTCCAAATTAGTCTCTGTGTTTCTGTGTGGAAATCTGAGGCTCCAGCACCTTCAACTGTGATATCAGATTTTACTCTGGGTGAAATCGATGGTTTATAGACTGATTCTTGTTTGGCTGTTGTATCCTTTGACCTAATTCCCTGCTTAGTTTAGTGTTAGTACTGTGTGGGAGTACTGTGTGAAGGTCAGTGGTTGCTGTAGCTCCAGAAACATCACAGTCTGGTCCTCTTCTCTCACTCCAGCTACAACCAAGTTTAAAGCAGATGCATCAAGGTAGTGTGAAGCATCCTCCACATGTTGGCCCAATGAAAACATCTGGTGAATACAATACTGTTCGATGCTTTCAGTGCATTTGTGCCTTGCGTTTACTTTGTAGAACTTCATAGGGAAATCTTAGGTTCACTAAGATTAAAAGACAAAGAACTTGTCAGCAGCCAAGCCTCTTCTAGACGTGTCTCGTTTCACATGGCTTGAAGCCTTAGTACCATGGAACCTAACATACATAGTCTTCTCAGCACCTTAATGTAGCTAAGGTCAACTTTTGTCCATTGTGGGGATTATGTACTAAAAAATATTGTCAAGAATAATCCAAAGTTTGGATGCAAAAGAAAGCAGGTATGTGCTTTTTGTTTTTAGGGATTTAATTTACCAGTGGAGGTTCAGTGTGGGGACTGAGGACAATTCGGACAAGAAACACAGCTGTTACCTGTGACACCTGGAGCAAACTCTAAACATTTGACCTTCACTGCCTGTTTTTCCTTTATCTGCATATGATAAACTTGGCAGATGAAAGATATTTCAATTGGAGCCATGGGATTTTGCACCATGCTCTGTATGGGAATACATGTTTTCTTCTGCATCATTTGTCAAATGCCCTGTTGAAGATCTTATCTTAGTCCTGCAAAGTGTTTGGGAACCTTACTAGAAGCTGGTTTAATAGAAGAAGAGCTATGATGCGTTCAGTAATATGTGATCAAGGAAGAAAACTAACTTTTGTCCTCCAGCCAGTGACAAATAAATCTGTGGACGAATCAACAGCTGCTTTCAAATTTAGCAAGGATTTTAGAATGGGACACCATTTGTAAATGATTTATGAGCACTGGCTAGTGGCTCGTATTAATTTCACAACCTGGTCTTGATTACAGAGAATTAAGATCATTTAAAATAAAATAAACCATTATAGAAAAATTGCTTGTCTATGGTTCCACTGTATGCCATGTGCTAGGAGTTTCTCCCCTAAAAGTTATATTTGCATTCAAAGACACATTTCATGCAAATGGTACAATTTTTCTTTTTTTTTCCAAACAAAGAAACACATTTTCTTTTATATGTTCATTTAAAAAAGAAGCTTATTTTTCTTTTTTTATATATATTTATATTTATATATATTGTATATATATATATCAGTTAATTTTTTTTTTCTACACTTTTCCAGGGCAGGCACCGTACACACACCGGGTACAGAGGCATGCCACACTTGCATTGATTTTTGCATTCTACAGTTGGTTGGCTGACAGGCACGATGTCATCCGGGCAGTGCAGCAGTTGATGAGTGTATCTTATGTCTGCACCAACTCCAAACACACACACACACACACATTTTCTCTCTCACTTCCTGTGTCTTCTGCATTACATCCTCGCTCATGTAATCATACATCTCCCTTGCATCCTGACACTAATCGGCTGCAGAGGCGGCGTCACACTGCCTGGATGACATCGGAGCAGGGACAGGGTTTAGGGTTGGTCCAACAAGCTTCAAATGGAATAATAATAGCAGTGCAGCAAGGCTCTGTGGCGCATGCAGAGATGGGTAGGGGATGGGTTGGGCCCGGGGACAGGGAAGGTCAAAGGTCGGTGGAGGGAGTGCAGGGTTCAAATGGAAGGTGTGGAGTCTAGCCCAGGGTTGCAGACAGATTCATGAATGGGAGGTAGGGGAGAGTTTGGAGGGGAAAGGGTGGCAAGGCAAAGAGGGTCAGTGCTAACTTCATGACGATTACGTTTGTATTCAGGTTTTTTTTTTCTCTTTTTTCTTCTTATGTGATTTTTTTTGTTGTATTTTACTTTATATTTTTGCTTTTTACAAATGGTTTATTGACATAACTTAGGCTCAGAGTTGTGGATGGCTGAATCTACTGCTGGTTGTATGTTTGGAGGATGGAGATGGAGAGAGGTGTTATGGGAGAAATACTGACATTTTGTTCGCTACATGAGTTTTCAACTGTATACACAATATAAATACATGGGCGAGGGGTAATACTAATCCCAATATGTTGACTTAAATAATTATTTGCTATTTGTGCTCAGTTATGTACTGTAGGATTGCAAGTATTGCCAGTAGTCATGTCTTACCCAAGTTGTTTCCCAATAACCTGGATTGAGTATGTGGAGCGCAGACTGCAGCTACTTTGTAATTGTCGTAGTTTTGAAAATTTGCATATTACAGTGTGGTAATATGTGTTTAAAGTTACAAAACTCAGCTACTAATTATCAGTCAAATACTAAACATATTCAAAATGTTAGAATTTATCTTGATTCAATCCGTAAACAATTTATAAGTACACATAAAAAGTAGTAATGTTTAGTTAGATAATACTTGACTCATTGCAAGAAAGGTGCGCATCTGTTCACGCAAAATAAAAATAGGTTAATTGTTCATTATACAGTGTTGAGGCATGGTCTAACGTCTGACCATAGCTTCATCTAACACACACACACACAGTTACATACTCCCAACAATCACACATACATACACAAGCTTCGGACATGCAGCTATATTGTGTCTTGAGATCTGTCAGTGGGACACTGCAGCGAGAAACGTCCTGTCACCTCAACCAATCAGAGACCCTCTCCACAACTCCAGTGAGAAAATAAGTGATTGACTGATGGTAGATCTAGTAAAAATTAAAAAAAACAGAAAGGAAGGAGAGATCCAATCAAACTAATTAGTGAGGAGAATGAAGAGGAGAGTGTGTGCGGAAGATGCACTGTGTTTAGGATGCAGGATACACACTGCATATTCTGGTAACCATCCTGCCATCCTTCTCTCTCACTATGGGGGTCAGTAACACACTCTTGCTGTGCTTCAATATGGTGTCTTGAGAGACTGGATACAAGCCAGGCGTGTGTGTGTGTATGTGTGTGCATGTGTGTGTGTCCACAATGCACACACAAGCTTTCACCCACTTTCTTGTATGTTTTCTTCTGTTGGAAGCCGTATCTGCCCTCACCCCCACCCTCCACCCCTCACCCAACTCCCAACCCATCCACTGCTCTGTCCGCCCCCCAATTAAACAAATGCAAATGTCTCATTGCACTCGCTTACATCTAAACCTGCCTGTTGAGTTTTGCTGTGGGGAAATTAAGGGAATGTGGGAGGGAAGGGAAGGCTCGAGGTAATGGGGGAGGGGTAAAGAGGGGCATTGTGGAATAGTAATGAAGGGGAGTATCTGAGTCACAGAAGCTTAAAACCAAAGGGGCCTGGGAGGGTGCCTTGTTGGCTTGTCTTCTATGAACGCCATCTTTTTTATTCCCACAATGAAAAGGGAGGGGTAAAGGTACAAAAAAAGAATAGATTAATAAAATAAAAGAAAAGAAACAAACTCTTATTTAAAATGTAAAAGTATAATACAAAAAAACAACAGCAACAAAAGCATAATAGTAATAAAAACGTTAGTGACTTTAAAGATGAAATAGAAGTGTTAAGTTGTACTTGAAGTTATCTCTAATGAGACAAAATAAATAAAAGCTGTCAGAGGAGAGGATGCGGTCGGGGCTCTCAGGTGAAGAAGGGTCGTTGCTCTCTCTCTCTCTCTGTCCCTCTCTTTCTCCATCTCCCCCTCTCCATCTCTCTCTCTCCCTCTCCCTGTCACCCCTCACTCCTCACGGAGCTGCAGGCGGTAGCGGCTGTAGCGGATCTGGAAGAAGAGCCTCTCCAGCGGCGAGCGGCTCATGCCGGGGAGCCTGTAGTCCTCGCTCTGGCCCGTTCGGCGGAAGCCCAGCGACTCGTACAGCTTGTGGGCGGCCAACTTGACGGCCGTCGTGCCGAGCACGACAGCGGCGTAGTTGTTGCGCACCGCGAACTCCAGAACACGACGACCCAGCGCCTTGGCGATGCCCTTGCCGCGGTAGCGAGAGTCCACCGACATGCGCCGCAGCTCGACCGTGTTGTCATCCTCGCGGCCCTGCGCCGCCACGATGCCCACCACGCGTCCGTCGAGCACTGCCACCCAGAAACAGGAGCCTGACAGAGACAAGAGGCGATATGTTTGGTCAATTTAAGTTTGGCTTAGGTTAAAGCATAATACTTCAATAATTCAACATAATTGCAGAGAGTTAGATGAGAAGACTGATACCACTCTCATGTCTTAGTGTGTTATTGGAGCACAAATCTCAGGGTTTAATTAACAAAATATGCATCATTAATGGCATAAAAACAATTAAACTGATAATTAGGATGCACGAGGGCTGTTCAGTGCCAAGTCAGAATGAACCTCCTGTGTTTCCATTAGCAGCAAGTTGCATCATGTCCTATAGCTTCAATGTTCTTAATGGAGAGAACAAGGAAGAACAGAAGAAGAGATGCAGGGAACAGATGAATGAGGAGGCCAGAGACCAGTGTCTGACTGGTGCTTAATGGCATTAGATCCTCAGTGAGACGCTGCTGATTAAAAGTGCAGGCATGATGGAGCGGTCACTTAGAACAGAGACACAGATCTTAGAGAACAGAGAGAAAGTTTTGGGGAATTATGAGATAAAGAACTTTTCCAAGTTTCCACGCTCATGTTATGGGAGTTTAAGCTTATTTGGAACAAGGGAATGGAACTTTTACAGCAGCTCATACTGTATCAGGGACTTCCTGTATCCCAGAGTTAATACATCAGACACTCAGACGGACACTGGTGACAGACGCACAGACAGAATGATAAAAAGACTAGCACACAAACAAGGTTAGACCAATACAGATAAAAATGTCAGCAGACAATGCTCCTCCACCAGAGAACAGATAAGAGCTTGAATCTCAATCTGTTTTAATATCAATCTGTTTTTGTGCTGCAGTTTCTGACCCGTTCACTTTGACACAGAATGATTAGGCTTGTAAATCATTTTTATAATTTTTAAAAATGTTATTTTCAGTGATAATGGTTTAGTTTAGTGGGACAAAACAATGAGAACAAAAGGACTTCATTAGTTGATACTTATGTGTTTCTCTTATGTTTAGATTCAGTGTTTGAAAACGACAGAGTAAAATTAGTTATTCATAGTCCCCACATTCCTCACAACTTCACAGGACATTAAATAGCAGACTAACACTGCAGAGAAGTATATCAGTAAATATTATTATAGGTAATTATGCCTCTTTGAAATCATTTGCCTCTGAATGTTAATCAGGTGATGTTTAATATGTACATAGGGTGCAGGTGCACGCCCCTTGCTTCATTTCCTTTACCAATCATAATCTTTCAAGGAAAATGACCCTCTCAGCCTCCTGTTTTTATTACATAACCATGTTCAAACAGCCCTCCCATCAATGTCAGCAGTATTTACGGCATGTGTTGGCAGCAGTTGTACTAAAATGCCATCTGTTTATTATAGATAAAGTAAATCTGACTGTTCCGTGACTGGCAGAGGCTGACCCGCGGACAGTAAAAATCTGTGTCCGTCTGTCCGTGAGCTCCGAATCCTAATTCTCTCTTTCTCTGTCCTTACTCTCTCTTTCTTTGCCTCTACACAAAACACACTCACACAAACATCATGCCTCTGCTGGATTCCCCGTGTGTTAGGCAGGATTTGATGCCCCTGTAGCCCTGTATTAAGCTGATCTGGAGGCTTCTGTTACTGAATAAAACAACTGTCATATGTAGGATGCAGCAGCAACAGGAAAGCCTGAGTAACTCCCTGCCCTCCCAGTGTGCAACCAGTGTTTCACTAATCTGTTAGGGGACATGTGATTGTGAATTTAATGTGGGAAGATTCAGGATTTCATCCCGAAAATACCACATAAGAGGACCCTGTTTCCCAACTCGAGGTGTTGTAGTATCACTCTGTTTGGCCGAATCAATATTTGGTAGCAGGTAAGGAAGAGCTGGTGGGAAAACTTTGCACACAGGAAATTACTAATCAGAAAATTTGTCTTGTTCACTCTCTCTGAAGAGGTGAAAGGTCAGGTGACTGTGCAGTGTACTGACAATAAATTAGCTCATTTCTGCTTAGTAAAAATCCTTCAGCTGCCATTTGGAAGTGAAGTTGATTATGTGGAGTTTTTTGTGGTGGATGATTGTCAGAGTTGCAAAGTTGTAAGTAGTTAAGTGTCTCGCAGCCTTCACTAATACTATGGAATGATGTTTCATTATAGGCAGATGTCAAAGCTGCTGTGTCAATTCCTGCGGCACTCTGCCGGCATTATTATGCTCGTGCATGTGTGTGTGTGTCTGTGTGTGCGTGTTGGAGGTGTAGGAGGGGGGAATACGCTTCCATAATGCCCTGCTGACCATCTGTCTGAACTGAGCCTTTGCCAGGAATGAGGACAGCACAGGAAAGCATGCACACCAACCAGCCCTCTGCCTATCTGCTCATCAGACTGTGTATTACTTAACGCCGTGTCTCAGAAGGCTCACTCAGATCACACTGACAATGAACTACACTGAAAAAAACTCAGACATATGTCATCCCTCTCCTTCTGACTCTGCTTTTCTTGTAAAAGCTAAGAGGGGTAAATTGATCTCAAAGCTCCCTAACATCACGGCGCGAGAAACTTCACATCTGCTGCATCTGACATACTGTTGATTGTGCTGCTTTATTTTTCTATTTAATTCCTTAGTTTAGAGAAACTGGGCCTCTTAACAAAAAGGTCATAGAGGAAAATGTGAGGAACGTGAAGGGGCAACACTCTCCTCTTTCCCTCGACAGCCATTGTAAAGCCTCTCTTAAAATTTTGGCTTAATATCTTTGGGTCAAGTCAGTCTCCTACTTTTGTTTCTTTCTTCCTCTTCCTGTTTACCTTACCTCTTTCCTGCTAAATACAACAAATAATAATTCATAAAGGAGAAGCTGCTTAATCCTTCATGTTAGCACAAGATTTATTACAAAGAGGGAACGAGTACGACTCAATACGCCAACTATTCTTCTTGTGATGTTTTTAATCAAGACAGTAAACTCACTGTTGCTCCAGCACAGCGGCTCATTGCTTATGAGTAAAGCTTCATACAGTAGTACCACAGTGTCCCGCCCATGTTTCGATATGTGCAAGTGAAGCCAGAAAGTCTTATGAATGAGCTAACTCAGAGAAAAGGTTAGTAAAAGGGAAGAAAGTGGAGCAACGAAAAGAAGAAGTCATTCATCTGTGTTCAGTGAAAGAAAGAGTGAGCAGAGGACGAGGAGGGAGGCGAGGCATCTGTGTCAACTCATAGTGATGAGCCTGAGAGGATCCATTATTGCTGCTAGGGCGTACAGATGCAACGAGGAGGAGGGAGGACAGAGATACCATTATTTGAGGGGGGGGGCCTGAAGAATACAGATGATCACAAGACGCAGACATACTGTAAATCAAGGCGAGAACGAGAAGGAAGAGGTCTGAGCTCTGGAAATCATTCCTGATGCACAAGCAAAAATCAGATTACCGTATTCTTAATGCAACCGATCTAATTTCTCTCACTACTTTACAAGGATATTAATATGCCTCCTTGCATGTGTGTGGGAGAGTAAAATACTGGCTGATGTTCTGATATGAGTCCTGCATGAGAACCAAAAAAAAAAAAGAAAAAAACACACACACATACTCAAGCACTTGCACACACAGGAGAGCATGCACGGGAATACTCTTTGTGTTGTCTAATAAGATTATTCTCTTTTCCTGCAGATGAAACCTAGAGGGCTAATTCAGTTGATAAGCATTCAGTCTAGACGCCGCCTCACTGTGCTGTGGTTCACTTCTCTGTCAGCCAAACGCCATCCTGAGGACTCTGTGGGTGTAAGCCCCGATGAAAGCTCATAAGCAGCTCGACTCTATTCTCTGTGTATCCTTGCTAATTGTTTCGTGTTCTAATAATCAAAAAACAGAATTTTGTGGTTTTTATAGTTCTCCACAGCATGTGTGCTATTGTTGCCAGACACATTAATCTTTGGCGACTGATGTTTCGGGAGTGGCTCTGAGAAACTGTTGCATCACTGCATGATTAATCTGATCCCATCAGGCGTTAAATGGCAAAGTAGGCACTGCTACTAGTGATTACATCTCCACCTGGTATAAATGTGGTGTAATATCAGATTATGTTAAAGCATGGCTTTCTGTCCTAAAAAGACAGATGACAAATGTTCTTTGTTGGGGCTGTTTATCAAACAGAATCCTACAAAAGGATTTTAAAGATTAATTCTGTCTTTTTTCCCCTGATAAATCCATGATTTGAAAACTCTTGTTTTAATGTACAACTTTTCCCTTTAAAGAAGAAGTTACATGGACTTATACGTCAAATACAGCCTCTTTAGTTCCCTTCCATACAAACACACACACGCGGACACACCCTCCTCCTCAGATCAGAGTGCATGCTGGGAGTATAAAAACCACACATCAGCAGTTTCTTCCTCCGTCACGGACAAATGGGGGTGAGAGGAGGTGACCATCAGCTTCACACCAGCGTATAAAAAAAGCCTATTACATCTTAATCTACATACTCTATATTGTTCCACTGTAAATAAAGATCAAGCTGATTTGGCTCACGCTGCAGAAATCACATTTAATCCACAGACCACACAAGTAATCATCCACCTATCAACAGCAAGCTTTGAAATTGCTGATCTGTTGTGGGCACTAGAGAGTCACTATAGTGGGAAAATGCACAATGCTGCAATTAATGACGCTGCTGTTGACTCGTCATCTGCTCTTTCCAGTGAATGTCTTTGCTCCGTATTGATCTGAATGTGAAACAAAAGCTGAGGGTGGTGAGATTTCAATACATTATTAATGAGCGGCTCCACTTACTCAAAACGCTGAATAGACGAGAGGTACACATGTAGCTGTGGAGTACTGCAAAGGTAATGGACCAGCGGGGTCTCCACACTCTCCACGCAGAGTCAGCCGGTCATGTAAACATGTAAAGGACAACACGGCTAATGTGGTGTCTTCATTGTCCCTCTTTCCTGGGACCTTCAGGCAGAAAATTACTAAACCTGGCTGCCAGAGCTCGACATGATGTCTTCAAATTGCATGTTTTGTCTGACCAACAGTCCAAAACCCACAGATATTTTTTTTTTTTTTGTAGTTTTTGAAAATGACTGAGGCCTGTTTCCTCGGCTGGGAGGAAGCATCACTTCCTCCGTGCCAGGATGATGAATAACCTGTCCGCACCTTCAGCACATATGAGACACTGAGAGGTAGAGGAGCAACACAGGTGGGAGAAAAAAATAAAATAATGTGGTTCAAACAGCCACGGGCGGGGAGGGTGGGGGAGGAAAGAGTAGATGGAGCTGACGAGCCTGAAATATTCCCAGGTGTATGTGTGCTGTGTACTAACCAGCACATACATACAATATACAGTATATCTTATAGCTGAGGAGCACACCCCTCCCTTCGATGCCCCCATTTTCTATGTAGCTCTCACCTCCTTCCCTCCCTTCCCTCTCTCTCTCTGTCTGTCTGTCTGCCTCTTTCTCCCTCGTTCGGAGCTAAAATAAGCACAGCAGGTACCGGCGGAGGAAGCTGCTCTCTCCCCTGGAACAGAGCAAGCTCAAACTCATCCCACACACACAAACACGCACACGTTTATATCTATACACAGCGCGACAATGAGACTGACCGGCAGGTATTAGAATGTCTCCTGCCTTGATGAGACCCTGCAGTGGTAATGACGCCTCATTAAACAGCCAGTATTACTGAGTGGGTATCACTTCCAGCCAGGGAGGGTTTGGCTCAGTGTCTGGTGTCGTCCTCATTATATTACATTCACTCTTTAGGCACTAAGCTGCTTCAGAGTGACCTAAAGTGATTGAGCAAGTACAGAGTTCAAAGGGACGGTGTATGTCGTCCAACTTCTGCTTGAGCATGAAGGGAAACCTCCTATCTGTTTTTCAAGTTGGCTTCTCTCTGCAGAAAAAGCTGTTTAAGATCTTTTATCATCCTCTGTGCAACGGGATTAAGTGAGTGGAGCGTTGCACTAATGTTAGTTCCATTCATTTCCTATGAGAGAAGCAAACGACGATGTTAGCACCGCACTGTGAGATCAGTGCTGACACGAACCAGGCTCAGATAGAGTGAGAAAGGCTTACAAAGGTGAAAGTTTCATGTTACGACAAAGAACAAGCACCGCATTTGAATTTAATTGCTTCAGTGTGGCTTCTCTGGTCAGCTAAACCTGTTCAGTGTCATTCACGTACCCCTGTTTCTGATGACACATCCACACAGATTAATAAATGTTTGTGTAGGACTACAAAGGGATTAGATGAATGCAGTACAAGGAACTAGGGTCAGCTGCTCATAGATAAAGGCTTATAGACAAACAGAGTGGTTGTTAACACACTAATAGTGGACATATTGATTGCCAGATAGACTCATTATTGGTTTTTCACCTCCCATGGCATTTGTGCCAACAGATTTTGTATTGTAATTGCAACAGTTTGGATTTGTCGAGCTCTTATTAAACTGTTTAATTTGAATAATGGTCTTAAGACTTATCGCAAATCCTTCCAAAATCATTTTGAAAGTTCAGCTTCACTTGAAAAAAATCTAAATCCAGACGGAGAAAACTGAAAATTTCATTTCAAACTGTGCTTTGAAAATTAAATTTGCATATAAAACTCTTGTTAAATTCAGTCATTGTTAAGGAAACAAACTGTTAGTCCCTTTTTTTTTTTTTTCACTGCCATAAATATTTATACACCCATGCATTGTTCCTTCGCTTTACAACCTCTCCACCTACCCACACACAATCACACACACGCACACACTTTATTATGGGGCAAATGAAAGAGGTGACAGCTGGCCCTAAGTGGCAGCCGAGTGAGTGATCACAACACATACACAGTGGAGATAAGAGTATTGATTGGTGTAGTTGCAGCGTGTGTGCAGGGTTATGTGGCTCCAGCTGTCTGTGGTCAGTGTCTGCTTATTAGAGTTTATTCAGTTCACGTTATTAAAAAAAATGTAAAGAATGGGTTACTAAGGGCACCCTCTCTCTCTCTCTGTGTGTTTGGTTCTCTCTTCCTTGCTGCATTTAAATGAGCGTTATTCCTTTAACATGATGAATTGCTGGGCTGCAGCAAAACATTAACATTTTGCAACGCTCCGATTTATCATCCGCACCAAGACATCTCAGTTATTAAACATTGATTAAAAATTATGTTTTAAAGTTCAGAAAGATGAAGCCCCATGCATTTAGTAAACGCTCTGTCCAAGCACACAGAGCCATATATCCATATGCCACTTCCCTCAAAGGCAAATACACATCCTGATTTTGCTTCCTTACAACAACGTTTTCGTTCTCAGGCTGTGGGCTCTCAGGCGTCACTGACATTCACTAAACACTGACTTAAAGGTCCTGAAAACTCGGCTTCAGATCTTTTCTTTGTAAAATAAGAAATTCATGAAAAAATACTCACAAATGAAAGTGACTGGTTCGGAAGTTATTTATCAAGAAAAACTCGGGAGTGGTTTGATCAATTTAGTGGTTAGCATAAGCAAACAACCCCACAGCTGTACTGAATCTGATTGGTGTAGGGAAATACATGACATCACCCTTTCCCAGCTAAGCCCCGCCCACTTTGAACCACAGAAATCTCTCATGTAAAAAAAAAAAAACTGTTCTAACAAAGGCAGAAAATTATGTGTTCAAGTAGAACCTGATTGTTCAAAGAAGCCTGGGCCTTTAAGTTCAACAAGTTCTCTGCTGAGCACCAAATGTTGCATTCTGTACATAATCACACACTCCTACGTGCTATGTGCCATCCTGTACACACTTAACACACACACAACAAATGACAGTGACGTCAGAGGTGCCTCTCCATCAGGACTTCATGCTGGTGCCCAGGTGTTCGTCCCCCTGGGCCCATTCAGTTTGCATGGATAGAATCATTAGCATTGTCCAAGAGCAGTGGTGCCTGACTCCCTCTAAACCATCACGGCCCTGCACCAATAATGGGAATGCTAAATTGCAATTGTGTATGCAGTGGATTATCAGGCTAGAGGGCACAATGTCAGAGAGAAAGAGACAATGGAGGGCAATTGACTGGCTTAACCAACACCTGCTTTTTATACTGCCCACGTGGGTTGGGTTAAAAGGGGGTAAATGTGTCCAAGAAGTTAAAGAGCAGGGGGAATGTGTGAAAATGTGCGATGTGTTTGCGGTCGGCCATCGCTCAAACCCAAAACTGAACTCCTGAATAAAATGAATGGTTTGAGATGACACTGGAGGTGGATTGATTTTTCCAATTAGAAGCTTTAGTGGAGGAAATGAGCCTTGCCGACACCGAGTGTACTGCAGAAAGTGTATCAGCAGTTTCCTCCATGCGATCAATTGCCCTGTGATGCACACAAGGAAGCAAGTGGGGGAAGGAGTGGAGAAAGAGACAGGGAGGAGGGGTGGGAAAGAAGGGTGGAGGAGAAGGGAAGCAGAGAGACGACTTGCATATTTGATGAGTTGCCTCTGCATTGCCTGAAGACTCCCTCGACCCAGCCATGTTTTACAGTTTCAAGTCTGCGTCAGTCACACTACCTCTAATAGTTATTTTGGGGCTTTTTCTTTGATTCTTCCTGCTGTAGCAAAGTTACAGATCTTAACTTTTTAAAGTGTGGATGGAGTGTTTTTACACAGCATCTTTATCATCAGTCTTCTTGTTTACCTTTTAAAATCAGCAGTGGTGGTGGAGCATTGCCAAATGACAAACCAGACAATGTGTATTTATCTTATTATTCACACTACAGTGAGAACAGTGAGGTTTCTCCCACGTCTTACCTGTGGGTTTCATGTAATAAGCCTCTATGTCAGCCATGTCCGTGTGCAGAGCACAGTCCAGATAACTCTGGATAACTTTCCTGCTGTAGTAGTAGCGCGCACCCATGAGAATGAGGGGTGCACAGCAGGTCAGCGTGACGGATTTGGTCACGAAAAAGCACATTACTATGGAGAAATGGAAGAAAAATAAACGAAACCTGTCAGAAAAGAGAATCACATGTTTGATTTTGGCGGAATTTGACCCCACACAGACACAGACAGAAAAAAAGCAGATTCAGTATGACATTTTTAAGCATCAGTAAGTGAAACAGTTGCATCAGATTCTTTTATAATGGTACAATATCAAGACTTTGGTAAAGAGAGATCAGGATTAGTTTCACACAAGGCGGTGACTGTGAAGTAAGGCGCATTAGTACAGATATATATAATAAAATAAGACTTTTGGTTTTCAGAGGAGACTTCATGCTAGTACTGAATTCATCAAACCGGTTCAGTCCATGTTGGAGTAATTAGTTGGATGTGACGCTGGGGGGCGCAAAGGGAAACACAAATAAGCAGGCTGGATGCTGCATAGCATGTTGCTGCGTGGCATGCAATAACCTAGCAGTTAGTTTACTCCACAGCACCCCAGCGTGGTGCGAAACATCAGCGCTGGAATGTAGAGGGTAATGACTTCTCACTCTATTAGACAGAATTTAATTATCCACAAAGAAACAGCAACTGAATATAATTTGTGTATGTGTTATCACAGGCAGGACGACTGCGTGTAAAGCTCAACTCTAACTAACGCCAAATTGACACAGTTTTCATGGCAGAACTACGTAGATTTGGAGATTGTAACCGTTTGATTGGTTTCGACGTGCGTAACGGCAGCGCTCACGACACATGAGGCTTTCATTTGCGCCGGGAACATCAACAAAAGCCAAACGAGTTCAGTGCATGACTGGCGCATTGCCTGCTGTGCAGAGGCGGAGGGGTGGGGAGGCGGGGCGGGGGTTGCTCGCACGGTGCGTGTGCACGCCGCGGGGGGTTTTAATGGATGTGTTGGGATGGCGCGGCGGAGTGTCTTTTTTTTGGGGGGGTACGTGCGCGCACCCACTGGACCAATCCTCAAATTCATTCACTCACTCATTCACGGCACCGGCATGTCATCACATCATCAGCAGGCTCGCCGGCTTATACACATGCACCATGCGCCTGGCCATGCCTTTTGTTGCATGATGGGCAACATGCCGGTGTGTGCCGGCGGAAAGAGAGCCACGATGGCACAGTGTGGCGTTGCAACAGATTTACACTTAACTGTACATCGCCTACACGGCCAGATAGTGCAGAGAAACGTTAGATTGTGTGGGATTTAAGACCAGTTCCTCAAATAGCCTAAATCACATTAGGAATGAAAAGCGCAACAGAGACATTAGCCTACACTGTGAGGAGAGCTTGCAAATAATTACCACATATATAAATAATGTTATGAATTATATTAAAGTGTTTTTTCTGTCATCAGAAAAGTGGGTCTAAACCATTTTATGGGAATAAATAAGTCTGCACATAGGCTACCTGATGCAAAGCAATGAGGGTACTTACCTGTCAGAAGAGCATATAAAAACTGGGTCTTGGGCTGCTGTCTGAGCCCCCTAAACGCCGTGTTGGGTATCCTCTCCATAATACCCTCGTAAAAGATGCGGCGCACCTCCTCTTGATCCCCGCGCTCGAACTCGCGGATAAAAACCGCATCTTTCCTCACATCCTTGGCCTCGGCGGGGTTCAGAGCCGCGCTGGACGGAGGAGAGCTCCACATGATCGACTCTTTTTTGGTCCCAGGTATAGCATCGTGTTCGTCCGCAACAATTTTAGTCTCGCAAACCATTTTGGGAGACGAAAAATGCATGCAACTGGCCGCAAAAAACAACTACAGTTCAGAAAAAGCGGGAAGAATGAGAATGAAAATGGATGATGCGTGAGATTTTTCTTAAAAAACAGAGAAACGATGAAGGGGATAAGACGAAAGGGGGTGTTCTGCTGCAACCCTGAGCGTTTCTGACGACCAAGACTTGCCGGTGTGATTCAAGCAGTATTTATAAGCGGGCAGGGCGGGTAGATTCAGGTTCAGGGGTTGGGGTGGTCCTCTCGCTGCACAGATTGGTGGAAGCGGTGCGCCGTTAGATGTTGATGGACGAGGGAGGCGGGAGAGAGCGACACACTCGTTCTCGCTGCATCTGAACAGGCTTATGTGTGCCGGCGAAATGTGTATTTTGAGGATGTGTGGGGTGGGTGGGGGTGGGGGGTGGAGAGACAGGTTGTTTCTGAGCAGGTTTGTCTTCATAATGTCTTACAATGAGGAGGACCCCGCTTTGTTGAGATACCATGGCTGTAGAAGATGCGATACACAGCACAAAGGCGCAAGGTAAAGCGGGGGCGATGCGTCAAACAGGAGGAAATCCTGGCAACAGGAAGACTGCAGCTTCTTAGAAGAATATATTATGCTCTTTATAATTTTAAAAATCCGGTTTCTAATTAAATTTGAGGTGAAAATAATTAGGTTTTGCCTTGGAATCTGGCAGAGCTCCTAAGTGCATTATATCGGTGGATGTGTCTGCTGTTGCGCAGATACAAAGGATCTTGTGACAATGAAGCGATGGCCAAGAAAAGACCCTGATCTAAGACATGTGCATTCACATTCTGATATAATTCGACGTTTTAATGACACCACGAAGCTTTAATTTCAGCTGGTGGTGCGCACCAGTGTCTGGCCAGTTGCTGCACACCACAGACTCGCAGTGGGCTGTGTGCAGCCTCCTCTGCCCGTTGACTGACAGCTCTGCTGCACTGCAGTGATTCCTCCACGGCTTCCCATGGCTTTGTCACCCTGCTCCTGTCATACATCACCACTAACATGGAGATTATACTTCGCCTTACTGCGCATCTGAAACCTCCCATTAGCCTATCCGCCGGCGACTTGCATCATGCACTAAAAGCACCAGCGATGACAATACCGGCTTTACGCACGACTGTGGTGCTGCTGCTGCTGCTGCTGCTGCTGCTGCTGCTGCTGCTGGTGGTGGTGGTGCTGCTGCGCCTGATGATGAAGATGATGCTGCTCGATCCGATCCTTTGTTGTCCCCCGACACTCCCTGTAATTAACCGTGGCTGTTATTATACAGAGTCAAGCTTTCAAGAACAAGAGTGCTGCCATCGCTTATGTGTGCTTTTATTTTGACATCTTCAATATAATTATAATTAAGGAGTGATGAAGCTTTAACTGACTCTTAAAGTTTATGATCATAGTTTCACCACCAATCAAAGATGAGGGAAAAAAGACGGTAATCATATATACATGTCAGGATGTTCCAGTAAAGTCTAAACAGCACCATTACTACGCATCACTGGCACATGGTAGGCTCATACCCATGAGAACATTATGCTGTAAAGTTTTCTTGGTACTTTAATGTAGAAAATCACAATCCATTTTTTTCACTGAAGTCCAGAGAACATGTGAAAATGTTTTGGCTCTCAGCCTCTTTTGTAGAAGTGAGGAACCTTGAAGAGCCACAGTCGCCTATGAAAAGCAGAACTAGTTTGAACTGGATCATCAGAGGCAATCTGCTACTGATAAGGCTGCATCGACCACAAGTCACTACTACTTAAGGTGGGGGGGGGGGGGGGGGGGGGGGGGGGGGGGGGGGGGGGGGGGGGGGGGGGGGGGGGGGG
>JBBMJY010000016.1:3692010-3720883 GCA_037833715.1 Toxotes lorentzi | reverse complement strand
AGGCCTTGAAGGATGAGGCCCTCAATGAGAAGGCCTTGAAAGGTGAGGTGCTCAATGAGAAGGCCTTGGGAGATGAGGCCCTCAATGAGAAGGCCTTGAAGGATGAGGCCCTCAATGAGAAGGCCTTGAAAGGTGAGGTGCTCAATGAGAAGGCCTTGGGAGATGAGTTGCCCAATGAGAAGGCCTTGGGAGATGAGTCCCTCAATGAGAAGGCCCTGGAAGATGAGATCCCTGAGAAGTACTATAATCCCTATTACAAGGGGGGTTTTAACCCAGAAGGTTTGGAATATGAACTGCACCCTGATGTTGAATAAGCAGAGAATGATGGATCCCTCACAACATCCTGCCTGTATGTTGCAAGTATACATAACTTTTAATACTTTTCAAATAATATATTTGTATCATAGGAGCAAACAGAGCTGATAAGGCTAATGAGAAATAATGACTATAATCGGTCACTTCACAATGTATTTATTTATTTTCTTCAGCAAGAAGGATTTGAGTGTAAAGCAAGTGTTATACACTCAGTGATCACCAATAAACATTTATTTTTATAGAGACAAGTCCATAAAATGTGACCATAAATTCTGGCACATCACAGACGCAGATTCTGTAGTCAGAGTAAGCACTTGTCTTGTCTGGGTGGCATCTGTTCATCTGCTCAGATGTTAATAAAGACAGAATTAGTGTTCATTTTGCTTTAGACTGTCTGCACACACAAATCCTTCTGTATATTCATCTGTATCTCTGTCTGCTCTTTCTCTGCAGCTCTCCAACACCTGGTCTTCAGCACCACAGGCGCCATCATAATCATCTCCCTTACAACGCAAACAAGGCATTGTGTTACAGTAATGGGATCAAGTAAAAGCTTTTGGCAACATGAAACAAAATGTTTGTCTCTGTGTCAATGCTAGCATTTTTCTGTGCATTTTACTCTTTGTGTTTGCATCTCAGCTATTTATTAATTCATGTAAAACCCTACAAATGAGCGTTTTCTTCATCTTTACTGTATTGTGATTTCCCAAAATGCTGACATTAATAAAAAGTGCATTGTAAAAGGCATCTGAAGAAGTTGCATGCTTAAGTAATGTGATAATGCAGAATCACAGTGTGTGTTTTATATGCATTTCTATTTTCCTAATCATTTCTTCAGTCTGTACAAAGGGCTACAGGTGAAGTTATTCAGATACCTAAATTTAAATTTCTAACATGCAAATACTGTGTTTCTTCAGTATTTGATCAGGACGTTTAAATGAGTTTCTTCTGAGCCACACAGTGAGCAAACACATTGATAGCCCTCTGGGGTGTTGTCCCTAAAACTAGTCTCTTCAGAGTTATTTGTGGGAAGAAACAGGTTTTTGAAATGAGATTCTCTGTTGGTTGATCAAAAATAGATATTTGTGAAAGCTTGTGGATCTTGAGGCAAGTTTCTTTTGTCTTTGTCATTTTTCCTTCATCAATAGTTGTAAGACGTGGCCCACCCTAGACTGCCACAACACATGCAGCAACATTTCATGGTAACAACCAACCTCCCAGTGGGAAGTCAGTGGTTTGACATACTGGAAGTTTTACCAAACGATGGACTCCCTGTGCAAAATAGACCGTGGAGTCTTGCATATTACTTTAGAGTTAGGAAGAGGCCACAGGATTTGGCTGAACCAAACTTTCAAATCCAAACAGATTCTAACTAAATTTGAGCAGAAACAGATGTTTGTGCACACAATATGAAGTTAGAAATTAGAAACCAGTTCTTCATGGGATTTAACAAGTTCTGTTATCGTGAACTGAATCTGAGATGAAGCCTGCAGTGTACTGACACAGAGACATACTATATGGAGAAGGCTGAAACATTTATAACTGAGAGAGAAAAAAAAACTCATAATATTTTCTTTTTAATAACTTCTTCAGAATTACTCTTCCTCTGTCACTTTCCAGTCTCTCTCTTTCTCTCTTGGGTAAATTTTTCTGCAGTTTTGGTCAGGCATTTTCTAAGATTGTCCTGTAATGAATAATCTATGGAGGCCCTGCAAATATATACATATGTATATTTAATGCATTATCATGCATATCACTAATTCATGGTGCCCTGCTAACATAGGAAAATTCTCCAGCCTCCTGCTGCTAACTGTGGCTTCCCACCAACCAGAGCATGGAGCTGCAGGGTAGAGACACCAAGATGCACTGAATAACCGTTTTAAGAGTTTTTGCTACTGCAACATTTTTATATTAACACATGGAGCTGAGGCAGTTATACAGAGAGATGCACTGTGAGAAAGTTTTGACAAGTTCTAAAGGATGATTAGTTGAATTAGCTAAAGGTAGTGAGCAATTTGCTAGAAATAGTTAAATGGATTAACAGGGCAAGAGGTTTGCTGAAAATAATAGATAAGCTGTTGCAATAATTAGCTTTAAGTAATGGATAAACGGATGAAATGTCAGTCTTCTGCAACTCTACATACAAACTGACCTGAACACAGTTCAACTGTCTGAAAAAGTTATTAAAAGTTAAATAACATCCATTTTAAATGAGCACATTTGAAACATGATGAGTGGTGTTGATGGCACCTTTGCTTTTGATAGCCCACGTATTCAGGAACCCAGTTTCCCGTGTAAACCATAAAGCACATGTCTGATTATACATTTACATGCTAAAGAAGCCCTGAATATGTGTGAGCAAGGTGAAAGAAGATATTGAGTATTTTGCCTGCTTGCCACCTCTGGAGAATTTCAAACAGCTGGACCGATTCAGTCAGCTTTTCCAGGAGCAGATGAAAGAAAAGTTGAAAGGCCTCAGTAGAAAGAACAAGCCAGTGAGTGAGTGGGAGAGAAAGTGGGGGCTGCTTGACAACAAGGATTTTTCAGAGTGATTCAGCGTAAACTCGATTTTCCTGCATAAAACTTCGCAGTCGCTCCCTCCACTACAACTCCTAGTAGGTTTTGTGCTCGTGTGCTGTGGTGCAGTATAAAGGGATTTGACTCGGTTGTGCTGCCAGCACATGGAGGTGCCTCTGGGCTGAGATTCCTGCCAGGTCACTGCAGGCGCTACATTGGCCAATACGGCTCCTCAGTTTTCTCTCTTTGTATCTATGTACCATATTTCACCCCATCTGCATTTACGGCCATGAGGGAAGTGGAGAGTGCTGCATCACTGCGACACAGCTGGCTGTCTGCCTTTACTTAGGGCTCCTCCTGCTGGTGTAGATAAGGGTCTTGCAGGTTTTCTTTTTTTCCATGCTGTAATCCCTGTTGTAAATAAATAAAGAGGCGCGTGTGCGTGGGAGGGGATGAGGTCAGCTAAAACAGCAGGACCTAATAACATTGCTTCTGTGACTGGTAGCCCACACACACACACTGCTCTGACAGGGTTATGCCTCTGCAGACCAGCTCCTTGGATAAATGAAACACAGACGAGAAGTGTTGCTGTGTTTCTGGTGTTGCTCATATACATGTAAAAAGAAATGTAAAACCCTAATCTGTAGGAGAGCTCTACCACCTAAACTTAGTACATTGTCTGCTATCACTCACCAGCTGAGTGTAAGATCTCAAGATATAACACTAGACAACAGCTAATCTTCGTTTTCTGATGCTAAAAGGTTTTTGTCCAGGGTTGCAACTATTGATTCATCTGTCAGATATGATTAATGGATTAATGGTTTCGTCTGAAATGTCAAAGAAAGAGGTCCAAGTGACCAGAACTTAAAGATTTTCCACTTGATATGATGATATCAAACAATGAAAGCGCACAAAATCTTCACATTTGTAAATCTGAAACCAGAAAGCATGTCTCGTAAAAAAAATAAAAAAATAAATAAAAATGATCTCGAGCACACAGAGCAAATGTATTTGCATGCAACACAGACATAATATTGTCTCGCACAAGGATAACAATTGAGAAAATAAGGTTAAAGTAGTGAATGAAGAAGAGCTAAGGCTATTACTCAGTTTGTCAGCTGACAACTAGTTTGCTCTGGTAATGTTTTTCGCAAATATCTCAAAAATGTACTGAATGTTTTTGGTCAAAAAAATAATAGACATATTATTCAGTTTAGAAAAAGAATGTTAATTTCAAAACACACAAACCACAACAAATAAATTACTAGATGTGTCCATATCAATGCCAGCACAAACCCACACAGTGCTTCTTTATTACAGCTCACACTGATTTTATGTAATAACCGTCCCAGTCAGAGAAAACAATAAAAGCAGCCAAGATCATTCATTGTTTTTATTGATAGGTACAACATTAAGACAATAAATGGGTCTTCCTGTGACATAATGTCAACAAAGTATGATGTTTGTGAACAAGTAACAATAAGACAATTATTATTTCTATCTCTATGTCCCCTGCTGCAACTAGCATTCCTCTGTTCGTCCTCCCGTCTCCTGCTGATATTGCAGTTCATCTGATACTATACGCTTTGTCACTACTCTTCCATACACCTTTGTCAGACAGAGAAGACAAAGTCTGTAGACACCTCCATTACATGTACCCGTGTACATATACGTAATCTATACATACAATCTATATTAACAGTAGGTTAAACAAAAAAGTGCTGTAAATTCATGCTACAGTGCTGTGCTAAGTCAAGACCTACAAGAATGCTTTTCCGCCTTAAAAAAAAAAAAAGAAAAAAAATCTGAAAATATTGTTTGTAAAATTTCACATTTTGTTCTGCGGATCATTACTGATTATCATGATTATTACAAATAAAAATAACAGTTTTTAATAAGTTAAACAACCTTTTTCCAAAAGAAGCCAGGCTGCAAATAAATTACTTTTAATCAGCGAAATTACAGTGATTTTGCTGATTCCTAAAGGTCATTTCATTAACTAATTAAAACAGTTATCAAATTGTTTTGAGCAGTTAAATAAATTCCACGTGATGCTACAGTTTGATGTGTATAATCGTCGTAAACATTAATCTCATACAACACATTCAACAAGTAAACTTACCAATGCATTCTACTGTATCTACATTATACAGTCAAATACTAAAAAGTACAAAAAATAGTTTATGTTTCATAGGAGACAGATGAGAGCTGACCCAAATCTTAGGACAGGGAAAACAAACTAACTTAACAGGCATGTGTTTCACAACATAAAACATCAGTGGTATAAAAGTCATCCCGAATAAGGCAAAAAGATAATGTGCCTTGTGATGCGCAACACGAAATCAAAGCCTAACTCAACAGTGATGTGACAGAAAAGAAAATAAAGTGCCTATTGTGTGAATAAGTTACAGATGAGAATCGCTGTACATGAGGAGAGTGGAACAGGCTGTTTTCAGCGTGTCGGGATGCGGTGACAGGTGGACGTGTCCTCAGGTGCACGCGTGGCTGTGAGGTGCAGATCTCAGCGCAGTGAGTTGGTAGGCATACAGTCACACAGAGCCCTCCTCTCCGCTCTCAGCACCAGCATCTCTGTCTGCCACGCACAGAATAAAAATGTTACTCCGTTAAACATCAGCAGAACTCAGCGGCGTCAAGGGTCCAGTATTTCTGACGGGACACAGGTTCATGAATCAATGTGAAGAGTTTGATCTCATCTTGAAAACTGCTGGTTAATTTGTGACACAAGTGCAGCTGGCAGCTGGTTTATTGAGTGTGAATTAGATTTGTTTTCCAGTGTTTCCTGCAGATAATAAGATTATACCAGATACAGATGCAATAAAGCTCCTGGCAACAGTAAAGCTTGTAATGAAGTTCCCCATCTAAAGAGGGAGAAAAAATACTAAACAGAAAATGTCATGAAAAAATAGAATTAAACTGTACTGACAGTTTATGCAGAGAAACGCATTCACTGGCTCACAGAAGATGCCAACGAGAAAATGTATCAAATAAAGTTAAATAGTTGAGTCTTTACAGTCTGTGAATATGTAAGTATAGGATCAGTGATATTTCAGGAACAGTTTTAAACTTTTAAAAGAGGTTAGACATAAAGCTGTTATATTTATAACATGATGTTTATAATACAGGGGTTTTTTTTGCCTTAAGTTTCAGAATAACTCCTCAACGTAATTATAGCAATTGGTCATTTTGTGAGGGTGAACAGTTTCCGATGTTTGCACGTTTTGAATCAGCCAATTCATGGAGAATTTCTGAAATAAAATCATAAGAAAGGGAATAATACAGGAGCACATATAGACAAGAAAATGACACGATGCTCAAAACCATCCAGGAGAGCAGGACTTCACCTACCCTGGCATCAAGGTTGAAAGCTGTCTTTTTTAGATCTTGCAGTGCCCTCTGCATAAACTCAAACGCATGACAGTCCACACACGGGCGACCTGGAAATGAAATGGAAATAGTTCAGAAATGAAAAGATTTGTATACTGAATGAAATAAGCAATCAAAATAGATCAGCCTGGGCTGTGGCAAATTTTAATGGCATTTAGTTTTATTACATTACAAAACAACTGATTAATCAAGTCAGTAGTCGGCAGATTGATCAATAATGAAAATAACCTTAAGTTGCAGCCTTATGTTATGGATTTGGATTTTAGTGATGGAGTTTTCCTTTTACATCTTAGTGTAAATATTATTTCAGACACTGTTCCTTCTCGAAAATAGCAAATATAACCGTGGAAAGGCTAAAAACAAAGGTCCAGGTTCTGCAAACGGCAAATTACAGGTATTTTCCTTAAAACCTCTCCGTTGTTTGAGCATAGAGATGATAAGAGGTGTGCAGGCCCAGTTTCATGTTGAGTTCATCATGCATACACCGATTAAGATGACCTGCAATTCCCTGTAAGGACCTGCTATAATCAGACGGTGGAAAAACATCACTGGGGCACACAGTTACACCTGACGACCATGTAGAAACCTTCACCTGCACAGGCAGAAAACCCCAAATCTCATTTTGAAATCCACCTACTTTCGGCAGGGATGACAGTCCCAGGATCCTGATCAGCATCAGCTGCACCGAGACACAGGAGCTGGACCGCCAGAAGGAGCACGGCTGCCTGCAGAAATCCGCTGGATGCCATGGCGATGGTCCGATCAGTTACCTTTAATACGGAGACTAAAAATCAGCAGGTGTGAGGTTTGCATAAATACACCAGCGGAAAATGTCCTACATGACCGTCAGTCAAGGAAATCTCACAGGCTTTGTTTAAGACACCGTCCAGTTTTCTCATCGGTCAATATTTGTACATTTTTTTTAAATACAGTCCACAGAGTAGGAATAATGTTTATTTCACAAACCGTATGTTAACCTACCGTCAATCAGTCGATGATATTTTGCACAATCAGCGCAAGATGTTTTATGTAGATTCAGGGAGTGCGCATGCGCGTGGGTCACCTAAAATTTGCTTTGGGGACCAGAATCAAGACTTCCGGTGACTATATTCAAAATAAAAGCCTCGAGAAACGTACACACATTCAATCGTCGTGAAGGTTATAATGCTCGGTTTTCTGTTGAAACTGTGCTTTAAAAAGGGCGTTGATTCAACTGTGTGATCATTTTGGAGGCTGTAGTCTGTGATGCTGTTGAACAGGTGTTTCTATTATTCTGTCCACCCCTTTCAAATGATTAAGAGTAGGCTCAATAAAAAAAAAAAAAACATCTACAGCTTCTCCAATGTGAAGATCTGGTGCATTTCTGTTGTACACAAGAGTAAACTGAATATCTTTGGATTCTGGACTGTTGGCCGGACAAAACAAGTTTTCTGAAGATGTCACCTTGGGTTGTGGGAAAATCTAAGAGGCACTTTTTTGTTGACAAAATGATCAGCAGATTGATCAGTAATGAAAATAATTGTTACTTGCTACTTAATTGCTAGTTTGTAGTACATATTCCCACAACTAGCTGCAGCACATTAAACCTTGGGCCCTGAAGCAAAGTTTGTAATCCGGCATTTAAAGCATTATTTTCATTTTAAAGGAACTAAATGGATAAAAAATTAAATAATATGCACTTTTCTGACAGTTATATCCACACAGTTACATTTTTACGTGAAATACACCTTTATTTAAAACTTTATTAACAAAACAATACATGCATCATATAGACAAATAAAACTGCTCAAACCAGATGTAGCATAGTATTAAACTATACTTAAATTTGATGTGCAGCTGCTTTTTCTTACAGATGTTTCATGGTACACTGATGATAAATGCCCCCCCTGCTCGGTGTGGGCGGGGTCCTGACTGCTGTTTTCTTAGGTAGCCTGTTAAAATGCCCGAACTCAAAACACTTCTTTTTCCAAGATGGCGTCGATGAAGGACAGCGACACCGGCCTGTGGCTTCACAACAAACTGGGCTCCACGGACGAGCTCTGGACGCCTCCGAGCATCGCCTCTCTCCTCACCGTGTCGGTTATCGACAACATACGGCTGTGCTTTTCGAGCTTATCGCCGCCGGTGAAGCTGAAACTGCTGCTCGGGATGCTGCACCTCCCTCGGCGGACCGTTGACGAGGTGGGTCGCTGCGCGTTAGCTTGGTGTTAGCCTGACAGGTAAGGTAAGCGATTAACTCAGACACACAGGTAAAAGAAGAGCTCGGTCTCGGCTAGTTTCTCTTAAACCAAAACCCTGGTCTTCCGGCGGATGTTTTTAATTTGCTTGTGAGACATCTAATCGCGCCTTTAAATCTATTAAGTTAGCGTTAGCTTGCTCTCGTTCACGGTTAGGGTTAATTTCGTTAGCCATCGTAAGAAGCGGCAAAATACTTATCCTGCAGTTTTTTTTTAACCCCGTTGAAGGCAACAGCATTTTAAAAAAAATTACGTTAACATTAGGCGGCCTCACGACTAACTTGTCCCTGGCGCATAACTGAGTTTCCCCGCAGTGGTTTACCAGCGAAGACGGGAAACATTAGCCTGGCGGGTCTCGTCCAGACATGATGGTGGGATGGGCACGGAAGGGCTGAGTGAAGGAGCTGGAGGGCGGTACCAGCTTTAGTCCGACATATCACCTGTTCAGCAGCCTAAAACGTTAGACACTCGTCATCGCTGTGCCCTGCATATTCACACAGAGACCAAAGGCGTGCTTCTGCAAATGTACCAGAGCTGAGGACTTTTTAAGCCCCGTTTTAATCCAAATTCACTGCGTTGTACGGTGGTAGAAGAAGCGCTGGTGTTTTATTCAAGTAGAAGTTGCTGTGCCTCGACATAAACATACCCCGTTACAAGAAAAAGGCCTACGGATTGTATTATCAGTAATAAACTGATTGTATTATCAGTAATAAACATCCAATACACTGAATCAGATGAGTATAAAATATTGTACAGTATAGTAGAATGTTAACTGAGTACTTGACAGGATTCTTTTTTGCATTATTACTGATGGATTATTGTGGCATAACCGGTCATAGCTAATTTGACTAAGCTAATTTTAATTAAACAACATTAGGGTCATTGTGTGGTCTATTAAACTTTAGAAAATTGTATTAAATGGCCCGCATAGAGTCCTAGATGACCTCTTCAGATTTCCATTTTTTCTTCTCACATGTGAGAACTTCAAGCTCAAGATTGTAGTCTGGGCTTCTGGTGACACTTGTAATTGTTTTTGCAGTCAAATAAATGATTGATTTTACAAAAATTACAAGAAAGATTGATTATGAAAAAAACTTAGTAAAAAACAGTAATAAGTTATTCAGCAATCATCAACTTTTTAGGCAGCATATAGCATTTTATCTTTTGTTACTTAAAATCATTAACACCGCCTTCCTCTCTTACCAGATGAAGGAGGCCCTGTCGGAGATAATCCAACTGGCTACGGTGGACTCGGAGCCTTGGGTGCTGATGGTTGCAGACATCCTCAAGTCCTTCCCAGAGACTGGCTCTCTGAATCTGGACTTGGAGGAGCAGAATCCAAATGTGCAGGATATTCTTGGCGAGCTCAGGGAGAAAGGTAGGGAATGTGTCCCTGTTTCCTTTATATTAATTTAGCTGTGGTGGTCCCTCCCTGACTGCTGTCTGACACCATATGTTTAAAAAGAATAAGTAAATGTAATGACAGATCATAGGCCATATTAGTCTGTTGCTTGAAAAGGACTGAGATGTATTATAGCATAGTTGCCAATGCATTTAAATTGTCAACTGTTCTTTATTAGGGCTCATATGAATTTAGATCTCTGCATAATGCTGGTTAACAGAGTGGCCCATGGTGTAGACAAACAGTGCATAGTTTAGCTGATGAGTATGGGAAATTCCTGTCTGGATCACTATCACTTGTTATAACACAATTAAATGGAACACATTCTGCTCACTTGATGGTGAACAAGTAAGTCAAGTTGAGTAAAGGTTAAGAAAACATCTGTAGTTGTAAGAAAAACAACACAGTTTAATGTGTGTTAGGACAGATGGGTTGTTTATCTTAAGACAAACTTTATTTATTCCCCTGAATAGCCATAAAAAATATTTTTCTTTGTGTTCCAGAGCAATATATTAAACATTTTGTGCAACCAACCACTCTAGCTGATGGATTCTCATTCAGTGAGATATTTTTGATAATTTGCAAACCAGTCTGGATTATTTTAACACAAAAGAAGCTACCTTCATCTCTTTTCGTCGTCTTGTCCTCAGTGAGTGAGTGCGAGGCGTCTGCCATGCTTCCTCTGGAGTGCCAGTACCTGAACAAGAGTGCGTTAACCACTCTGGTTGGACCCCTTACACCCCCTGTAAAACATTTTCAGCTGAAAAGGAAGCCGAAGAGTGCAACCCTCAGAGCAGAGCTGCTACAGAAATGTAAGTTAAACTTAAAACCTCAGCTGATACAGGCCAACTTTCTGTCATTGCTTTTGTCATATTTATATTTGTTAGGCATTGTTTACAACTGTATACAAGGTCAAAGAAGTGTGTGTATTTTTGGATTAGTTACTTGTGTTTATTTACAGTTTTATTGAGATTATGTTTTTTATTGCTTCCTTTTCTAGCCACAGAGACAGCCCAACAGCTGAAAAAGACAGCTGGAGTGCCTTTTCACGCCAAAGGGAGAGGACTGGTCAAAAAGATTGACACTACTAGTGAGTTGAAAACCAATAAATAGACTTTTTTTGTGCTAATTTGGGATTTAAAGAAAAAATGAGTGTTATCATTGTGGAGTCTCAATGATAACACATTGTTTTTTTTACAATCGTAACTTTAATTTTTAGCAGTCAAATATAGATACAAGAAAGTATCACGTTCCACATGACAACAAGAAACGTTCCATTCAGATTTCTGTCCCTGTCGCTGATACATGTATCAATATTTGCATCACAGCTCCTCTCAAGGGGATTCCCAAGGCCCCTTTCCGCAGCCCCACTGCCCCCAGTATCTTTAGCCCTCCCAGTAACCGCACACCTATAGCCCCTGCACGGACGCCCCTGCGTAAAGAGAGGGGGGTCAAGGTAATGTATAAGTCCTGTCTGTTGTTATACATCATGAATGTTGCATGTTTGTATTTATTACTTTTACATTGTCGTTGCTTACTAGTCTCACCATTGGCCTTTTGTCTTCTTCAGTTGTTAGATATTTCAGAGCTGGACATGGTCGGAGCTGGAAGAGAAGCTAAGAGGAGAAGAAAGACTTTGGGTAATTATATTTCCAGCCCTCTATCAGTCCAAGATGTAGAGCTACACCAGAAAATGTGTTATTAAGTTGGTGCTTACGTGATGTTTTCTTCTGCCGTAGAAACGGAGGCCGGAGAGAAAGCAGCCAAAGAAGAAGCTGTGGTGGAAAACACCACACCAGACTACGCCGCCGGCCTCGTCTCGGCTCAGGTACTTTACTTGTTTACATGTGTGTTTATGTTTGTCTCATAACTCAAACATTGTTGAGCTTCAGTTCTTCCGTCTCCATCATAACAAAACATGCTCACTGTCTTGTTTTTCAGAAACTGGGGGCACTGAACGAGAATCCCCTGCCGTCGACCAGCTACCTACCAGCCACACCCAGCATGGTTCCCTCTTCATCTTACATTCCCAGCTCCGAGGCACAACCAGGTTAGACAACACCACACTGCGTTTTATTGTTTGCTTAGTTCAACATTTCCCTGCTACCATCAGGAAATCATCATTTCCCTATCTCACAACCTCTTCTCTTCATCAACCCCATCTAAAGCAAATGCTGGTGGTTCAGGTCGGGACACGCTGCAGTCGGCTCGCCAACCAGAGGAGTCGGCAACGGCGGGCGCTGGCGCCACCCCCACCTTACCGGGCCAGTACAAACAGAGGACGCCTATGTACAATGCCAGCACCACAGCAAATCCCGCAACCCCCACATCTCCCAGCACGCCAGCCTCTACCCCCGCCAGCAACGGGCCTCCAGCTGCTTCAACTGCCAGCCAGCCGGAGACCCCCACCCAGCCTCCCAGCACACCACAGACCCCCACCCCGACACCAGCCCCTACGCCACCACAGCCCCAGCCCAAAAAGAATCTCTCACTCACGGTAGGCTGTAGAACAGGAGCCTGGGTAGTAGAAAGATATCTTCTGGTTACATGTACTCCTCCTGACACTGTCGAATCTGTCAGTTGTATTCTGTATATCTTTTTATTAATCCCTGTATTTGGGGTTTGGATATGGTGTTTTAATCCTTCGTACATGTCTTTAAAAAGGACATTTTTTTGGACACTACATACAGATTATACAGAACTATTGATTTAAGCCCTCAGTTTTTTTCTCAGTCAACTGAATTTCTGCCTCATGCTGTTTCTGCTCAGAGGGACCAGATGTACGCTGCCCAGGAGATGTTCAAGACAGCCAACAAGGTCACCAGACCAGAGAAGGCCCTCATCCTGGGCTTCATGGCTGGATCCAGAGGTAGAGGAATTAGTTGCACTAGCTGCCTGATTAGAAAAAAGAAAGCTTCTTCATTCAAACAAACACTCTTTTCTAATTAGTGTCAGTTTTCTGCCTTAGTCAGCCTGATCTCATCTTTCACACATTGTTTGTTCTTTACTGATAGACCGACACACATTCTTCTCCAAATGAGCCACAACTCCTCGACAACAAGAACAATCCTGAATCACATAACACGTTTTTCTTGGCATGGAAGCTTGAACTCCATCTGGCCTTCGTAAGAGTGTAGTGTTACACTTAGGCAGTGATTTGGTTCAAGTCTCTAAATGTGATACACACACAACAACAGGGCTAACAAAGACTAACTGAGAATGTCTTCATTCTTCTTTGGGCCTAAGTTTTTCAAAAATGCTGAATACATTGCAGTGTTTTATAAGAAAATCCTTATCACCAACATGTTTGTTGGCCAATGATCTGTCCAAAGCAAATGTGGTGAGTGCTGCTTTTCAGTTTCATTTTACAATGCAAAACAGTATTGAGAGACAGGATGTATTGAACCTTAGTTCCTGGTTAGTTTGCAAGTCAGTCTGTCTGAGTGGTCACTGAGTTGCTGTTTGTTGTCACAACAAATGTCATTTTCCGTTTTCTTCAAAGCAAAATCATTGTCATAAAAGCACCACACAGTCATATAATTACAGTAAATGTAACTGACACTGAACACACAAACCCGGTAAGGCCAATAATCTAACCTGTTTGCTTCCTCCCGTCTTGCAGAGAACCCATGCCCGGAGCAGGGGGACATCATTCAGATCAAGCTGAGCGAACACACGGAGGTTTTGCCCAAAGCCGACGGCACCGGCAGCACCACCATGCTGGTGGACACAGTCTTCGAAATGAACTACTCCACAGGGCAGTGGACTCGCCTCAAGAAATACAAACCCATCACCAGTACCTCGTGAGGTGCTTCACTCGCTCAAAGTCACTCACCCCAAATTTCTTATCCATTTCAGAAAACATGTTTACACACATACAAGTATTTGCTAACACATTTGGGCCAAATCAAGCACCGGGAGGGTGAGAGAATGCGAAGGAGAGAACGGTCCTCCCTTTTCCTGCACTGCCAAAATGCAGGATACTTTGAAGAATATCTCTGTATTTTTTGTTTGGTTGTTTCCCTTACCCCTTTTATTATTTCTGTTTTTAAGTCACCTCTGATTCCTGAATAATGCTGTGGTCAGGAGGGGTGAGAGTGTTATGCGAGTCTGAGCAGAGGATTTATTCTCACGGCAGGCACCTTTCAACATTTTGTACCGTGAGGTACAAGTATGTTACGTGTCTAGAAAGCAGAAAAGACGAACTGTCTGTATTTTTCTGTATGAATGTGACGTTCGCAGCTTATTCTTCTACCTTTCAGAACAGAATCATGGTTTATGACAGAAAAAAAAACAAAAAAAAACTGAGAGAACGATAACGACAGTCATCGTAGAGGTGACCAAAAAAAAAAAGTTCTCAGTGCTGTCAAGTTCTGTTTGGAGCCTTCTGGTAGATGTTTAAGAATTTTTCATCCTTTTACAAAAGAAGGGAAGAAAATAAAATGACAGACTCCAGGGAAACGTTTCTCATCTTTCTTTCTCACTTTGAGTATTTTCTTGTTGAAGGGAACTCGTCTGGAGTTTCCTGTATTTGTCTTTTTTGTGTTTGATCTGCTTCTGATCTTTTTACTCCATTTTGAAATGATCACATCAATGTGTCTTCCATGGGGGTTTCTTCCTTTCCTGTGCATTAACATGAAGCATCAGAGTGCAGCAGGTTTTTAGCAACATTAACCTTAAATGGGGAGCAAGTAAAGTTAATTTCCTGAAATGTTGAACCAGTAAAATTTACATTATCCTACAGAAGGTAAACTGGTTCACACTCAGAGTACAAGTATTTATTTTCACCAGTTTGCCTTTTTATATTATAACTATTTCCAGATTGAGGGTTTTTTTTACATCTACAAAATTTTTTCCTGGTTCTTTTTTTTTTTCAGAGGCTGTGATCAACAGCCTTTTTACCTGGAGTGTGCCTCACACACGTGCTGCAGAAAAAAAGTTTTTGGTTATTTCAGAATGTAGTTGTATAAATGAAAGAAGAGGTTCAGACTTTTTTTTTTTTTTATTTGCTGGAACAAATGAGTTGCAGCATAAAACAGGCACCACAATCAACTCCCATTATGCAACATTCACATTATCTAGCAACGAGTTAAGGCCCTACATTTACAGTACACACCTGCACAGCGGCTTCATTATTCTGGCTGATTGGTCGTCCTCGAACTTGACTGTCAACTCCCTAAATTAGTTCCGTCTGTTGGTGCAGGACAAATTACACCTTTATGATTCTTTAATGTGCCAAGGGTCAGGTGACGAACTCTGCAGACTCCCAGCAGAGCTCCATCCAACCTGAACCCTGAGTGTTGCTCTAATTAGCCAGAACAGAAACAACCTGTGAGTGTGTGTGCGCATGTCATGTACTGACCTTTAAAAATAGTAACAGTATGTCTACTGCACATACATGTGAAATTACAGCTGCCGGGAAAAAAAAAACATGAGGTAAAACTGCAATGTGTAAAGTCAAAATTTTAAACTGAAAAGTTATTTAAAAAAAAAAAAAAAAAAGTCTGATAAAGATATTTCCACTAATATAAAAATCTATGTTTTTTTAAAGCTTGTGCTCATAACAGAACAGTCCCTGAACAGGGCACATGATAAAATCACGACAGACACTTACTGGAACAGCTGATCCCTCATTAGTACAAAAAATTAATCACTTTCACTTGGAACATTCAGCGCACTGATTGTACCTCCTGGTGACTGTGTGCTACAGCACAAGCTGCATGGCAGATTCAGTACCACAATCTTTGATCCAACTGGCTCTAGTCTGGAGATTTGGTAATGGCTGAGAGTGCGTGGTTTTAGTTGGCCCCGGGGTCCCTCCAGCCTCCGAATGTTTTCTCCAGGTAGAGAGACACGGCCAGGGTCAGGTGGTCCTGCAGCTTCCCACCCACCACCTGTACACCCAGGGGCAGACCCTCCTTGCTCAGACCCAGAGGACACTGGGTGACCGGCAGCCCGAGGATGTTGAATATTCCTGTGGATCAGAAAATGATGGGAGAAATGGTTTAATGTGTGGGAATGAGGATAAGACTGGATCTGTGTAACAGAGCATTCTGACTGGATTTTCAGGTTATTCTGCGAAGTGAAATCATGTGAAGAACACGAAAGGCGATATAAGAGATGACCTGAACAGACACACACACACGGACACAGGGGCGGATGATCACTGACCAGTGTAGGCGAAGTCAAAGGGTCTGAAGAGCGGGTGGTGGTGTTTGGGAGCCACTCTGGGGTGTGAGGGGTAAAGAAAAACACCGTCAGTGCCCAGCAGCTCGTCCACCTCCCTCTGCAGCTTCTCCTTCTGCTGGATGATGAAGGTGGAGGGTTTGGACACATGGATCATCTCCAGCAGGGCCAGACCTGCAGACGCCGCGTGCACACACACACACACATATAATGTATCTTATCTCCCTCTCATTTTTGCAGCTACAAGTACTTACACAATTTTACTACAATGATGTGTTTGACTGCTGATTCATATTTTGTTGAGTTTAATTTGTTGTGAAAGCCAACATCAGTCAAACTAAATGATAACAGCAAATGTTTTTTTTACCTATAGCAGCCATGGTATGCTCTGATTTTCCCATCATCCATTTCAGCAGCTCCCACAGAGGCCACGCTGGTCGTCCTGGTTCCCCCATCAGCGAAGCGAATGGCAGAGGAGGCTAAGCGAGGAAAACTCTTTAAACACAATTGTTCTTTTTGTTGCTAAGGTCAGATAAAATGGACTGAGTGTGTTTATTATCTTTCACTGGCTGCAGCACTGGGCCGTTCCCATTCACTAACAACAGACAGTCATGTGGTTGTTATTTTCTGTTGCTGCAGGCTCTTCAACCTGTAGTGGGATCATTATCACGCCGGTAACAGTGACCTGTGTTAGAGCCCTGACTGCGCTGTGAGTAAATGATTTATTCTGTCACTGTGATCTGTCCGACTGCCTGCTGTCCTGCGTTAAATCACACAGGCTTTTCTCCATTGCTGTAATACCACTCTCTCACCCTTGTAATGTTTGTACAGCACAACTACTACAAAAGCTCTGCTACAAGAATTTGTATTTTCATTTTTTGTGAAATAGCACATCATTTTACCTGTTTGCACTTCAAACAGTTGTGTAATGAAACCACCTGCTTCCCTGTAACTAGTGACAACAGCTGTTAAAGAAATGCAGTGGAGCAGAATACAAGAATACAAATACCTCAAAACTGTACTTGAGTAAATACTTAGTACTAAGTATTTACTCAAGTAAGTACTTAGTTAGGAAAGTAACTAAGTACTTAGTTACTTTCCTTCACCACTGTCATAAGCTGAACACAAATTTGCAGTAGGATATTTCAAACCAAGACACAGTGAATAAGGACGTGAGGGTAATATTAGCTTAGCAGATTAACTGAAGGACCCTGCAGTCCTCAGTCCTCGGACTAAGTCAATGTAATGTACTCTGAAGTGATGGAAACACGACTGTGTGTGTGTGTGCGTGCGTGTGTGTTTGTGTGTGGGTGCATGCGTGCATGCACACTGTGTCCTGGCAGCTAAACAGATTAGTGAGCAGACTACAATAGGTGCTGTGACTAAGACTAGGCCTGCTTTCTTTCACTGTGAAACATGTTAATAGACTGAGAGTCCTGGCAGCAGCAAAGTAACAAATGCCTGTTTATCTTCATTCCACCTCCAGGAAAACCGAAGAAACACGCTCATTATCTGCTCCCCAGTACCTTTTCTGTACAGACCTGCAGGGACGCAGTACTCTGGATCAAACTGGCAGGTGGACCCACCTTGCCCTCCTTATCAGGAAGACCCATGTAGGTGTCCCAAATCTGGAAGCTGTAGCGGAGCTCAGGGAAATGCACTTCTTGGACATTAACTCCGAGATCGGCCCTCAGACGCTCCACCACCTGGAGGACATCACGTGAGGATTTCATTTTTTAAAAGCCTCCTGATATGTTTGGATTTCCAGGACACATTTTGCAACTTTTGAAGGTTCTTTGATGGACGAATTCAACACACCTTGCTCTGAATGTCCATGAGCTCTTTGCTGACAGGGTACGTCAGAGGACAGCCTCCATCATGAGGGATGGTGAAGAACCGCAGGTTCCTTAGGTCGACCTCTGTGTTTAAGGACAACCTGTGTGAGCATGCGTAAGCAAATAATGTATTAGGGGACCAAGACCACTGTCTTAGGAAGTTTGGGATAAGAATACAAAAATGTTCTTGCATGAAGCCCATTATCAAATCCATGTATCTTAAAACGAATGTTCAGGATTGAGATAATAGTGTGTGGGTTATTTTTTTGTGCAAATATGAAAGTGTAGGAAGTGATTTAGTGTTGGAGAAAGACACTCAGTAAATCTTCTTCGGGTAAAATAAGACAGGGCACTAGCAGAGATCTTACATGTGAGCATTGGGTCCCGCCATGATCTTGAGCATGGGCAGCAGGTCCTCAGAGTAGCGGCACATGGGACCGGTGCTGAGGTACTCGTCCTGTCTGCCGGAGATCGGAGGGTACTGGTTCTCACAGGACACAACACCTGCAGACACACATCACAGTTACACTGCGGTCTGATAAAGAAATATGTTCTTAAAACCAGCAATACCTGCTCCAATATTCACTCCTCTTTTAGTTCTAATTCTGATCTCTGCACAATAGTTGCTGCAACAGCACATTATAGGAGGAGAGGCTGAGTTTAAATTTGACATTGAGTTTCTCTTACCAGGAGTGGTTTTATGACCAAATATTCCATTGAAGAAACAGGGCATACGGATGCTGCCGCCAATGTCTGAGCCTACGCCAATGACTGCGCCTGCTGCTCCCAGTATACTGCCCTCTCCCCCTGAGGCCAGTAGGGGAAAGAGGAGATAAACAGATAAAGAGAAGATAAGTCATTAGATCTGACAATCAGGTCCGCTTCATCCACAATCTATATATACATGTAAAAACATAATAAACACATAAAAACATCATTTTATCTGTGCGCATCTACCTTATAGTGTGTGATAAACTATATGTTAAATGTCTGTATACTGCTTATAAATGCTAACTAGGGGGCCTTACAGTTAAAGTGTTACCAAGACAACTTTATTGTTGCTAAAAATTTTGAATGCACTTACGGAAATTTGCTGTGGACAGAAGATTTTGCCAAATAAATGTAAGAGAACCAGAGCCAGAGCCTCTGTGTTTGTGTGTCTGCAGTGAGCTGTAATATGATTATGAGGAAAAACCAGGGCGACTCCTGGAGACGAAGAGACTGCCTCCAACATAAAGCTGTTCTGAAATAAACGGCTCTCAACTGTGAATTTAAAGCCAACAGAACCTCATCGGTCAGTGGTGAAGCCAACAGTTGCTGACCTGAGCTTCCTCCTGGTATCCTCTCCAGGTCGTAAGGGTTGCAGGTGATGCCATACAGGTGGTTGTGGGACTCGGACCACATACACAGCTCGCTGGTGTTGGTGACGCCCAGCGGGATGGCCCCCGCTCTCTTCAGCAGGGCCACCGGTGGAGCGTCGACGGTGGCCACGACTCCTCGCCTGGAGATCAAACCGGTAGTGTAGGGCATGCCTGCAAGATGGAAATGGGTCAAACGTTCAACTACTGTATGTAATAAACCCAAACTATAGACCGACAAACTATTTTTTAAGTTTTAGAGTCGTTCTTATTCACTGAAAATGCAGATATTTTTGTTTTCTCATACTTTGTGCAAACAGTAACTGTTAAACACCAAGTCCAGAAACTAGTTTACCAAATGTAAAGTGGCTTTCACAACAGGCTTTTGTAATAGGATTAACAACTCCGCCTCAAAACCTTACATACGGTTCATGTAATAATAACCCTTGTTTAACTGCATGTTTTAAGTGTATGTTATCAGTTTAAAATGCCAACTCAAACACTGGTCTTCTGACGTATGTAATCAAAGTAAAGAGCCTGGTTTCAAGTGGCTGACAGGAGATTAGGTCTTTGGAAGTTACCCTGGAGAGCAAAAGACTCTTTGACAGAGAGTGGGACTCCCAGTAAAGGCAGTCGGTCCTCCAGCACCTCCTCCCCTCCAGTTTCCTCCTCTATCAGCTTGTCAACCTGGGCCGCCTCCTGGAGGGCAGCAGCGAACCTGGACAGAGATAGAAATAGACTTGAATTTGTTGAATTGTTCAATCAAATAAAAATAGATGCAAATTAATTTTCTGATTCTTTCTTGCCTGTCTTTTATAACAGCGTTCAGAGAGGGGTTGACCTCCTGGATCCTGTCAATGTAAGCCTGCACCACCTCCACACTTGACACCTGCAGAAACATAACACGAATATTCAGTTTTAGTAATGAACTTAAGAGTGTTTGATTGACATTTCTCCCCCCTCTTCAAGCTATACCGCTGACGGTATATCTCCATGGTAAAACTAAGAGCTGAGGATGATTTGAGAGCAAAGGCGTGAACTACCCAGTATTCGTATGCTGTTCCTAATAAAGTGCTCAGTGAGTGCACTGTATATTGGAAGAACAGGTGTGTTGTCAATCCACAGGTGTTACAGTCTCACCTTCAGGGCTTGTAGACTTGGAAACAGAATAAAAACAGACGGGAAAACATCCCCAGAGAGTGGACCAGAGGTGCAGCTGGCTTTAGCTGTAATAACGTTTGTAATTAAAAACAATCTACAGAGATATATATAAAAGAAAAAAAATCCACACAATGCTACTGTCTACTGATCAGCCCACACAACGACGTGTGCAACTTTTGTGCTTCTAAAGAATCATTAACTCGAGACGATTCAGTGAGAATTATGAGGTTATTTACTAAGCGTAAACACATCTGTCCAGCCCCCGCTGTCAGCTGGTTGCACCGGGTACACACCTCTTTCCGCCGGATCTTCTTGGCCAGCTGCATCGCTGACACCATCAGCAGCGGGTTGCGGACGGGAGGAAGCGTCTTCCCGGAGCCAGCGGCTCTCCCAGGGGAGAAGAGCCGGAAAAGCATGAAGAAGAATTCCATTACTGCCTTGAAGAGCCACACCTGAGCCTGTTCCAGACGTCTCAGAGCCATGTTTCCACCGCGGGGAGAAGACGCAAGGTCAACGGTTCCTGAGCCGCTGTCACTCCGGAACGCCTCCTGCCGATTACCCTCCGGACACTGTTTATATACCTGCCAGTCAAGTTAGCACCGGTGAATGAGGATGGATGTGACCGGAAATGTAGCGTCTGGCAGTCAAAATAAAACCACAAAGAGATGACCATGTAGAAAAAAATTAGATTAGTCATTGCCAGTGGTGGAATATGAGTACATGAAAGTGTTTCAGTACTTCTAGTTATGTCCCGTACCTAAGTACTTGTAAAGTACTTGTAAAGTACTTGTACTTTACAACAGTATGTAGCCATTAAAAATTAGCCCCACCTATAGCAGCTGCAACATTAAAGCAATATATCCATTAATGCATCAGTAATTATCATCCAGTAATATAATACACTGTGCCATATTATTCTGAAATGGGCTATTTTGCATAATCACTACTTTTTGGGGGGGCACTTCATGTATATTTGAGTGTTAATCCACTTGTACAAGTAAAAACTTTAAAAAGATCCGTACAAAGATAGACCTTGAGATACGACTTTTATTTATTTATTTTAATGTATTTACGTGTTTATTTTTATTCATGTACTTGTTGGTCAAACCACTATTTCCAGAGTCAAGAATGAGCTTTCAAGCTACAGTTGTATGCAAGAGCAAGACAATGTATGCAGTATGAGCTTTATTTTGGAAATAATGACCGGAACTCATATGATTTATTGTCGTCATGACATTGACCCCTTTTGGCCTCACAGGTGATCAAAGGTTAAGTTTAACCTCTGAGTTTAACAGAAATAGGGTGGAATAAGTAGCTCTGCTATGCATGTTAAACCACATGTAAACATTATTATCTTTGGTTACCAGTTTTTCAACTGCTTCATGGGCAGGACATTAGAGATTCTGACATGGAAATGTTTACCTGGACACCAACAAACAAAAACAAACTAAGATTAAATAAAAATTAAATAAATAAATAAATAAAATACAATTTTGAGTTACTGGTTCTTTTCTTGGGTATTTTCATTTTATGCTACTTTATACTTCTACTCTATTCAACCATTCTTCTACTCTACTCAGCTAAATTGATTTTATAACTTTAGCTTGCCGTTACTTTGCATGTTCAGACAATTAATATAGAATATAATATTTATTCACCAAGGAGAACTGAACAGGCTTCAGTGGTGTAACTGTCTGTCAACACTAGAGGGCAGCATGGCTGAAGGCTGCAACACAGGTCATTTAATTCGTACTTGAACATCCACAGCACGTTACCACAAGGAGAGAAGCGACTCTGCAATGCAGGTCAGTGGGTTAGTGGAGAATCTATACTGCTCATTGGTTCCTGCCAGCTCTGCTGCTGCTGCTTTCGCTGTGTTACAGTGCACCAACATGACACCGGACAGACATGTCAGGGGTGGAAGTGTTTGGCTTTCAGATCCACACAGAAGATCTGGGCTCTTTGTCTGCAGAATAAATACTTTTACTGTTACTTCATACTTTAGACACATTTAGCTGATAATTCATCAGTTGTTTTATTTAAATGAGGCTTTGTAAGGAAGATTTTTATTTGTAATGTTTATTTGTAACACCTACAAGAGCCTCTTAATACTAGTATCTAAATCAAATGATCAATATATGATGTTGTTATTTGTTTTAAAAAAGCAACTTGATGCATTTATATGTCAGCTAAATTGACCTGATGAATGTTTCACCAATGAGAGGGGGTGTGTACACTTATCATTGTGTTGGAAATTTTTCATATTAGGGTTTGACTGTGTGAATAAGAGACATGTAAAATCAATAATATCCACAGAACGGCAGCACACACCCTGCTGAGTTATTTATTGATCCGCTCATTTCAGGAGAGACCTAATTTCACAGCCAGTTTTTGAGATTAAGAGGTGAAGCTCAGGGGCAGGAAATTTGACCAGGATGAGATTGCTTTAAATTCTGTCAACTGAAGGAAGTGGATGTTTTCCACACTTTCAAATGTTGCAACCTTCTGCACACAAACGTTGACCTATAACCTAACCCATTAACATGTAGCTGAGAGGCTTTATCTTGAGCAAATAAACCACATTTTCTGTTGACAAAATGAAGTGACAGTCACAGAATTAAGAGATAAATACTTCTCGGGGGTACGCCCAGTCTCAAAAACATAACACAAACATATCACAATCCCAACCGAGTGGAGAAAAACAGATCATTCCTTACCTGTAAGGTGAAACCTGAAGCTCAGAAAACTACCGGGCATGTAGAGACAAGAGAGAAGACCAGGCAAAACACACAGTTGACAGTGTTTCAATCCCTGTGTCAGGCTGCTGGAGCTGTGCTGCTGCTTGGGAAACTGCATAAAGTAAATGTGTTTGCATGTAACTGCCCATTATTCTGAGATTATGAGGTGTCTTTGCAGTGAGAACAGCATGTGCCGTGTTGTGTTTGATGAGAACTTTAAACCCTTTGTGAATTCATGCCTTCCAGGTAAAATGATATGGGGTCAGTGAACAACAGAGGATGGCTCTGGGCGCTTTTGTATTGATTTCCATCTTCTTTCATGTCTCTTGTCATTGGATAGACACCACATGCCACCTACCTATAGCTCGTTATCCTGACTCCCACATTTTACACGCACAGTATGAAAAAGTCTGTAGCACCCACAGGGTACTTAAATTTTAGCTCATAATTTTATATTCTGTGTTCCCAAATGGTCACATATAGTATTATCCAGGCATTTAATTTTCTTAATGAGATCACAGACAAAACCCCCTTCTGTTTCCAGTCATCGCTGAGTGGACAGTAATTCACTTTACTGTTCCCTTCGGATGAAGCAGCACTTCACTCTGATCCACTTTCCACCACCTCTACTCTACCCTGGAGACCAGTGTAGGCTGATATGTCTGTCCCCTGGGATGAAAAGGGTTGTTTTACGAGCCAAAGTGACCATTTTCATTAGTTCAAACTCAAAGTATTTCGGGTTTTTTTTCCTAAATTATTCTTCTTTGGATAAAACAAGCAAGTTGAACAGCACATCAATCACCAAATGACTTTAAAACCATGTTTATTTTGTTGTCTGTGTGTGCAACAAAATTCTTGTAGTTTGCTGCACACACTGCATTATTTTCTTATTTATGTGTGTGTATTATATGTATGAATTAACGTGGCTTCCCCCACCGTCAGCAGCAGCATGACCATCTCCAAAAATCTATTTGTCTATTTGGCAGAAGTCTTTCATCCCAGATGAGAGGAGAAGATTGAGGAGGGGTAGACAGGGAGGCTGGACCATGTGGCACCCCCTCCACCCCCACCCCCTTACTCCTGCACCTCCTTTGGGGACCGGCATGCGGGTACGTGAAACAGCTGGTGTGCTCCAAAAACCAATTATAAAGGCCCCTGGCCCCCCGCCTGGCTGCCTGTAAGGCCAGGCAGGGGAGAATGGGATTGTTAGCACACACAGATGAGCTTTAACAAGGGGGCACCACTGGGATGGTCAGATGGGAGAACAGCAGGTTCAGGATATAGATTTGCACTGTCCAGACCTGGATGTATAGGTGGAAACAGGGGAGGCTTGTATTTAATGTTTTATTTACACTGAAGTCTGTTTTACGGGGCCTTGACCAGAACTCCGCAGAGATTTGGGGGATGTAAGTTTAATGTATTTAAGGAGAATTCATAACACCTCAGAATGTGTTCTTTCTCTGAAAAGAAAAAAAAAACATCCATTATAATCAACACAGGCATTTCTTCATGTGGACATAAGGACATAATTCCCTTTCAATCACTGTAGCTAAAAGCCTGCAGGTCTGCTGTAGTCCTATATTTCCCATTGTCCTCTTTGGAGATTGATCTGTCCTGTGAAAGGAATCTGAACAGCTCAGGTGTTAGATGCAGCGTGGGCCTGCTATTGATCCCCTTCCTACCGGGCATTGTTTAAACTTTTCAGCAGGCAGTCTGAATGAGAACCACATGAGACAGCCTCATTGAAATACATTTTTTGTCCCTTGTGAGGACACAAGAAAGATGGACTCACATTGATTTTGGGCCCTTATGCTGCTTGTAGCATCACTCTAACTCTAAGTTGAGTTAGTCTTCTCTCAGTAGGAGACAAATGCTTGTCTGTTAAAATTGTTTGTTTGGTTCAATTTTATGACAATATATGAGAAATCAAGCAAGATGATTGGCTGCTGAGGCTCAGGTGCTTAAAGCTAAATGTTACCATGTTAGCAGGTAGCATTGGCCTATTGAAGGCAAATTGTGGATGAGGCTGATGGGAATGTAATTAGTTTTGCAGGTATTTGGTAATGAACCAAAGTATTGGACAAATTCAAAAAATTAATCTGATGGTGGCGCTAAATAAAAATCTACAGGATCAGTAAAGTTATTAAAATGTATCCTGAGGGGGACATGAATGTGTGTACCAAATGTAATGGCAATCCATCCAGCGACAATGTTCAAGATGCAAATATCAATGTACTTAAAAGTAAAAGAGAAAAACAAACAAAGACATCAGGGTACTGTTAGGGAATGCTGTCTAGCAGTCATTGTTTAGCCTTTGCCTTAAATGTGGGAGGATCTGGTTTCTCTCATTGTTTTCTCTTCACACAGGTAGATCAGTAATGATCAGTCAGTCCATAAAGAAAGAACGCACACGTACATGTACAGAGAGACATCACACAGGAATCTCCGTCAACAGCCACACTAGATAAAGAAACCATGAGGCAAGCCAGAGAGGTCAGCGGGGGTCAGCATAATACACACATACACACGTGCATGGATGCTTGCACATAATCCTCACACACATGATCACTGGAGCCCAACTTGGACACAAAGCAAATTTAGCAGTCATTGTGATGAATAAGTGATCAGCAGCACTAAATAATAAATAATACATATTATTATCAGCGACAATGGTGTGACTTGGTGTTTTTCCTCTGGCTTCAGGACAGTGCCAATAAACTGACTGTATTAATAATGCAGCTAGAGATCTGTTTGAGCAGGAGGACACAAACCTCGTCCTGAGCAGCTCAGACAGAAGCGTGCACCTCGGGCTGAATGTGTTAACGGTGTGTCATTACCCGCAGTATGTGGCTGTGAGGTGTGAGATGGCTCCATGCTGTATGACACACTTTTTTATGGCTCTCTGGCATCCTGCGCCTTGGGGCGCCCCACACAATGTTCATGATCAACTGTGAAGAGCATCAATATCCATGTGCCATTAAAATGTTTTTTTCTGCTCACATGGGATTCACTTTAATGGGTTTTTTTTGTGTGTGTGTTATTTAGTGTTGCATAAAATAAAGTGCATTTTAAATAATTCATCCTTTTTCACAGGAAAGTTTGGATTCATTTCAATCATCACATCCCAACTGGATTTAGTCTTCATTTGTTATTAAATCTTCACTTAAGTGCTACTAAAATATTTCCCACCAGACTCATCTGCAATATTTCCACTGGAAAGCGTCCACTCAGCAGGTTTAGAGACAGTCAGGTGGGGAGTGAGGGGCCTTTTTCACACAAGATTCACACTACAAATTAGTTTGATAGATATCAGTTCAGCTGGACCACATTTATGTGGAAGACATCACGTAGATCAGTGGTTTGTGGCTTTTTTTCAGTTGAAGTGTTTTTCCTGCATTGTGTTTTGGGGCAGACAGTTAAAACTAATGAGATTTTCTTCTTGTGTTTACATGAAGGGGAAGTTGGAGGCAGCTGCATGTACAGAGCGGATGGTGGTGGTGGGAGCTCCAGTGCCCCCTGACCACTGCAGAACATCACTGACCTTCTCCTAAATCAGACTAGATTTGACCTCTGCACCTAAATATATCCCTCTGATTTTAAAATAAAGAAAGACAAATCAGCATAAGGAACCCAGAGAGCGTCTGTAAAGGCTCTACATTCTGTAAATATTGATTTGCTATGGACAGTTTTCTAGTAAATATGTACTGAAGCCCGTTCTGATGGGGAGAGTTTGGAGACTGGATCACATCCAGACCTATAGCTGAGACCTGGGCCAGTTTAAGCGCCCCCACAGGTGCATTTTTGCGGTGATCACGTGTGGACCCGCCCCGTCTCGCCGCCTCCAATAAAGCAAAGCAAAAGTCACCGCTCCTCTTCCTTCATGCAGCCAAACCCACAGCGAGGCAGGCGCAGAGGAGCAGCGGCGGGGAAGTAAAACGAAACCACAGAAGCCCGTGTGCGTGAAGGCGGTTCGAGGCGGCGCACAAAGATGATTAATTAGTAAAATAAAGCCGTCGGTAACCGGACGCCGCAGCTGACCCGGGCTCTGGGCTCAACGGAGGACACCGGCTCGTTTGGAGGTTATGTTTTTAGAGAAGGCCAGGTAAGTTAGACCCTCCTTTGCAGGGAAGCACGCGTCTCTGCTCGATCACGGCGCAGCTGTGCGTCAGCATTTTCAGTTTGAATCATGAAGCTGATAGCCAATGTGCGCGTGCGTTTGTGTATCTCTAGGGGACTTTAGTCCGTGACAGACGAGCTCACAAACTCAGCTCAGTTTGGCATCCATAATTTACAAGCCGCAGTCAGGCTGTGGGAAGATCCGCGACACGCAGCTTTCTACTGAGCATCAGGGAGACTCCTGCAGGCTTCACGCCTGCTGCCTGGAGACCCCCGATGTGACCGAGCCACCATTACTAGATAATATAAATACTACCCGAGTGATTGGATCAGTTTGAGACCGCGTGCAAAGTGCAGACAGTAACAATGCGAGGTGATATCTTGCTGCATCTACGGCTCCTATCACTGGAGAGCAGATAACATGTCATTCAGCCTCATTTAACTCTCTGATGGAGTTGTTTTTTCCTAAATGGCGTTATTGTTTTTGTCATGCGAATCCAAATGTCATCTTGTTTGTCTTCATGGTAGTCCAGAGGAACATTTTGTGGGGGATGCAATCAAGCCTAACCATGCATGCCTTGAAGCCTTGTCCGTCAGCGCAAGATAGTTTTTGTTCTCTATAATAATTTGCCACACTGCTCGGGTTGCCAGTAACTGCACTAGTAAGGCAGCGCATGAGTGGACGTGAGCAGCAGCAGGAGTTTTAGGAGCAGCTCGGTCACATCGGATGCAAACACTTTATGATTGAGTGAATTAACGCCCCTGTTTCCGCCCCCTCCTCGATGTCCCTCTTCAGTTTTAATAGACTGCAGCGCCAGTGAGGCCGCTCTGTGCGCACTGGTGGAACCAGGAGGGGAGTCCCGGCCTTTTCCACTGCGGGAGGAGCAGAGTTGGAGGAAACCGAGAGAGAGAGAGAGAGGCGCCGCTGCCAAGACAGCAGCAGCAGCACCCTGCACAGTTTAGAGAGAAAACGGCACTGCCTCCTCTGCTGCACGGCATGAGGGACTTCACCCAAACTGCGCACCGACTCCGCAGGATGCACCGCTGCAGCTGCGTAGTTTGTTAAAGGCAGACAGACACTAGCCTGTTCCGGACCAGTGCAGGAATTTGACGGAGGAATTAAGCCTAACCGGTCGCTGACCACAGCTGCGACATTTGGATTCGCCTCTGAGCGTTTATCATTCCTGCCCTCCGGAGAGCCCTGCGCTGTGGCCTTGTAGCGGACATGGGAAATGTAAACACTAGTCGGGCTGGATTTTAAACTACGCACACGTCCCACGTCCTCCCCCCGCCCCCTCCTCCTTCTCCTCCCGGGGCGTCCGAGATGGAGATGGAGACGAGGGTCGAGCCGGAGCAGGAGGGAGAGGCAGAGCCGCCCATGCACAGCGTCCACGGAACCAACCGGATCAGACCGTCCTCCTACCGGGCCCTGCGCAGTGCCGTGTCCAGCCTGGCCCGCCTAGATGACTTCACCTGCGAGAAGATCGGCGCGGGGTTCTTCTCCGAGGTGTTCAAGGTGAGAGGAAGTGTGTGTGTGTGTGTGTGTGTGTGTGTGTGTGTGTGTGTGTGTGTGTGTGTGTGTGTGTGTGTGTTTTCTCGCGCG
>JBBMJY010000016.1:3676152-3687329 GCA_037833715.1 Toxotes lorentzi | reverse complement strand
GTGTGTGTGTGTGTGTGTGTGTGTGTGTGTGTGTGTGTGTGTGTGTGTGTGTGTGTGTGTGTGTGTGTGTGTCAGCTGCTTGTGACAGAGCGGTAATGTGAAGGAAATGGGTTGCCAAATACTGCTGTGGTGCCAGTGTGTGTGTGTGTGTGTGTGTGTGTGTATATATATACACAGTGTGTGTACATCTGTGTTGTGTATATCTAGTTTTCATCTGCTGTGTACAACAGTGGGTTGGCAAAAACTCCCTTATCAACTTTTCGACTTTGAGTTTAATCGTATTGTGATGATACAAACACATCAGATTACAAAAACTATATTTTTCCATTTTGTCATTAAAGCTGCAGCTAATGATTCACGTCATTATCAATTAATCTGATGCTGATTTCACAGTGATGTTGATTAAAAAAAAATACAGTGAAATAATGAAGGAATCTGAAGATGAATAACATGTACATAATTCAGAAATGTTATATCAGTTTCAGCACATGAACAAGTCCTGACAGTAACTCCCTTCTGTGCTGAAACAATCAGTGGATAAGTCCTTCAAAATAAAATTGACAGACAACAATTGATAGTCTATTAGTGATTTAAGTCATTTACAAGGTAGGAATACAAAAATATTTACAAATGCTTGCTGCTTAAATGTGATTTAATGCTTTTCTGTTTTACAAAACCATAACCTGAATAAACAAACGAATGATTGATTGGAAAAGTCATGTCATCATCTGCCGCTTATCTGTGGTGTCACTATGTTTGTGTGTCTGGGCCCAGGTCCAGTAATAATAATAATAATAATAATAATGATGAGCATTGGCTGCAGCCCTAGCCTTCTTCCTCTGGTTTCCGTGGTGTTACTGGTGTTGAATACATGATTTTTCTGAAGAAAAGAGTTTTCTGTGACTCATCTTGAAAATGTGTTTACGTGAGAGAGAGATACTGATTGTAGGACTCGACTGTCAGGACGTGTTGAGATGTGACCAGTTCTTAGTAAATCCTGGCTGCTGGAAGTGTTTCCTCTCTGGAAAGACGATAAAGGAGGGGAAAAAAACAGATTAAGAGTTTAATATACACACAAACTACGATGCATCATCAGCTGTCACCTTTGTGCTTGTGATCAGTTGCAGTGTTCAGGATTAGGAGGCTGTGTGTGTGTTGTTTTTGGATGGTGGTGTTGGTATGGGGAGAGCCAGTGCAGACTTGAACATCAGTGGCTTAGTGCAGCACTTTTCCCTCATTATTCTTCTCCTCCCTTGCTCCAGTCAGGGCCTGCTCCCTTGCCACTCACTGCACAAGTATTTAGCTCAGTTTACGTTCCGCACAGCCACGCAAACACGAAAGCGCTGAGCCTGTCATGTGCCTGTCTTCACTTGAACCACCGCGTTAGTTTCTTAAAATATTTCAACTGGACCTGGGATTACAATGGAGAAGTGTTGGGCAAGAGTTGCACAATTATCTGTTTTCAGATCCCTCCTCCTCCTCTGCTCCATCATGGTTACCAGTGTTTTTATAAATTTATCTCAGCAGACAGTGTATGTGTTTACATCAGTGCACAATGAGTGTTTCCTCTCGTCCACATGTTGGCGGTGTGGTAGTGTTTAGCTAGACCGTGAGGAAAGCCTCTCCCTTGTAATAAGGTAAACAACTAGCTCAGTGTTTGCGTGTGTGTATCAAAAAAAAAAAAAAAAAAAGGTTAAATGTTTTTGTGGCAGAGCAGAGCTCAGTTGTTGTCATCGGTGTCCCGTCATGCTTTCGAAGAGTCAGTTCACCGAAACGTGAAACAAGGCGGATACTCATTTATCTCATGTGTTATCAAGGCCGCACACAGTGGATTTCTTTCACACAGGTTTTTGGATATCTTTCTCTGAAATCTCTGCCTCCACCCTGATACAGTGGAAATAAATGGGACTGAATTAGTGGCGCTCACTGTGATCAGAGGTGACGCTTAGCAGCAACGTCTGTTTCCAGAATCTGTGTCACTCTGCATAACCCGTCCACAGAACACACTGCAGAATTCACACAATTTGTGTCTGACTTCTAGTCCATAATGAGTCAAGCTCCAAAACACTGCATCCTATATTTCCCATAATGCAATACTGCCCTGTAACTGGCATTCCTGCTTCCCAAGCACTCATCACAACACGGTAAAATGATCCCTTTAAAATTCTTATTTTAGAAAAAGCAGAACATTTGGAGGCCAGATTGGCCGTTCGTCAGGTGCAGAGGTTGGGACTGCTGTGGTACTGAAAACAGAGTCAGTGGCCTTCTGTCACTGAATTAAAGTAATAGCGGAAAGATTGAATTTTATGACACTGACTGTGTAGTGTTTAATGTGGATTGGCCGTGTGACGGTCGATAGCCAATCTGTTTAAAAAGGTCAGTAACGACACTGATGCATCAGTGGCAGCAGCAAACAGCTGTTTTCCCAAGATGAGTTGTGTTCCCCGTGAAGAGGAAACCAATCTTCATGTGTAGAATCAGTGCAGAGCCCCTTTAAATCAAAACTATCCGCATGATTAGACACCACTTGCAGTTTTTTTGTTTTTTTTAATAATTTGGGTGAACAGACCCTTTAACCCGCAAAAACCTCATATTCATGAACTCGAGTGGCCCCTCCTGTTTAGACCTGTGTAAGTAGAAGAGGGATGGGGAGGGTGTGGACCTGGACCTCCTGGATCAGGTTGTGTTTCTGAGCCCGGTTTGACCGCACAGAGAGGGACCTCCCTGCTCACCCACTGATGGACCCGGCTTGGCTGGGCGCCTCGTCTCAGTCGCCTGCACACATGCGTTCTCACTCTCACACACTTCTTGTGCTTCTTCACGCCATAACTGAGAGCTGAGCCTCAGACGATGATTTAAGCCCTGAGTTGTTTTGTCGAGAATCGAGATAATTACTTCTCCTAACAGACACACACTGACTGAGTGTAGTTCACCCCCTCGGGGATTTTACACACACTTCAGCATAAAGCTCACTTGTGAAATTGGTTGAGGCTTTCCTGTTTTTGTCTTAAAGTGATGGCTCAAAATGCTGAGTCCGAGACAAATGATGCTTTAGTCCAGTTATATATTTAATGATGGTATCCAAAAATCAGCCTAAAGTCACATGAGAAGTAGAGACTGTCTATTTGTGTGACGCGCTCTGATCCCAACAGAAAAAACATGCTGGTGAGTGAGTGCCCCCTTTTGTTACCTCCGCCTGTCACCGACTATGCCCACGTGACCCAAACTTAGTGCATCACCATGGTAACCAGACAAAACCAATCAATAGACAAACAACTATCACCCAAAAGAATAATATGGCTCATACAGATGGTGATGTTACCTTTTTGAGGGGTAAATCCTGTTTGGCTGTCAGGTACTTTCTTGTGTAAAAACCCCAGCCGACATTTAGGTCTCATTATTTTGCTTTACAGATTCCCAACGTTGTCTTGGGGTATTTCCACCAATAATCCCCACTGTTTATTTGGAGACCCCGGTGTGGTTTATTTAAAAGTTGATTTAGATTTATGAAAGTGTTCGTTCAGCTGGTAAAATGATAACAATGGCCCCTGCTGGTGGGAAGTAGTGAAATAACCGTGAAATCCACAAGAGGAAAAGGAGCTGACCCAGTGTCCAGAGGCAAAGTCATTCTGCTGTGTGTGTGTGTGTGTCTGTGTGTGTTTGCAGTCGGTTGTGTGGTCACACTCAACCACACTCCACCTCCGAAACACTGCAGCAGCATGTAATTTGTTCTGAACATAGTTTTCTCTTTTTGCTTAGAGTGAGCATGGTGAAAGTATGTGGACACCTGAAAAGTGTTTGTCCGCATACTTTTGGCCATGTTAATACAAATAATCACACACATGGACAGAACATCTGCCCAAGCGGGGCTGTGGCTTACATTTTTAGCACCAGGGTCATGTCCTCAATACTGTCTGCCTGGTTTTTAGGTTACAAATGTACACAAATACAATAAATATAAAATAAATCCCATTAAATAATAGGACCTGATGTTTCTTGGAAAGGCTTATCCTTATTCTGTGTAAAGAAGCTTTTACTATCTTAAAATCCCAGATATTTTGAAGCTATAACACGTCCCTCTTGCCCTTGTGTGCATCCTCCATCTGCAGTTTCGGACAAATGCTCCTCTCTTTGTCTGGCTGTGCATCAGTCTGCCTCATCGGGCCGCCGGCTAATGACAGACATCGCTGTACAGAGTGAGAGGCGGAGGGACGCCAGTGACCTTTCCTCTGCTGACAGCAGTACTTTACAAGGAGTATGTTTGAAGGAGAGCTTCAGGGAGTGTCTGAGCGCGTGCATGTGAGCAGAAGTCTGGCATAGGTGTGTGTTTGCTGCGTGTGTGCAATTGCTCCATATTGTGAGGTAATCTTTATGTAGGCGTGGACACTGGCATTCCAGTGGTGAGTCGGTGGAGATGACCAGTAAAGTGTTTGGCATGAAGCGTGAGGATGAAAAAAAAAAAAAACACCGTATCCCTCTCGTGGTGGCTTTGCAGAGTTAAGCCTCTTAGATGGCAAAAACACACCCCGCACACACAGACACACACACACCTAAAATAAGAAAACATTGCCCAAGTTGTACTTGAGCCTCGTGTTGAGTCAGACCGACCCGCAAGAGGTTGTTTGTTTGGAAGCTAAAAAAAACAGTCGAACAGCCGGGACAAAACAGTCGGGCGGAGCAGCTTTGCATTTCTAACCAAGGCTGCATCATCAGCAGTTGGCTTACGTTTGCATTGTAACCTGTCTGTGTGTGTGTGTGTGTTTTCACATAAACAAGAAGGCAGATGTGTGCAGAGAAAAGGCGGACAAGTGTGATGTAAATCCACAGCCCCACAGTCCTGTTTGCCAGATAAATCTGTGCTAATGGAAGCAGGAGGAGGCTCAGAGTGTATAAAGAAACCTCCTAATCGGCCACTGGGCTCCATCCACCAGCTACACCACTCTGCCTCATCCTCTAAGTGCTGGAAATATATAAAGAGCAGCAGAGATTAGCCTGACACTCCCTCTACACTGAGTGTTTAAATTTCTGCTTGGACTTGCAGCTCTGCAAGAGGAAGCAACTACTGTACACGGTTACATGTGTGTCAGTGTGCGATTCTCATGTGTGCATCCATGCATGTGTTGTAGAGCACTTTGCCAAAGGCTGAAGTCCTCAAGTGACTCCGTGAAGACCGGGTTTAGTGTGGCAGAGATTGACTCTCATTGACTGGCTGTTAAGATGAAGAGGGCGGCCTTCATCCTGTGTGTGCGTGCGTGTGTGTGTGTGTTAATAGCATTACTTGCTGCATTGTAGTCTGGTCTCTAATAGGCTTTGTGGTTTTTCCATCACCACTCTGATCCACAGCCCAGCTGAGATCCAGAGTGGTGTCACACTGACTTCAGCTCAACACTTGTGACTTCAAACCCCCCCCCTTCACACTCACTATCTAACATTGGAAATTACAAAAAAAAAACAAAAAAAAAACACAATACTGGATATTCTCACACACACACACACACACACACAAATGTAACACACCGACTTTCTCTCTCTGTGGACACGTCTGCTGCTTGTGTGCATTTCTTTGGAAGTCCTGGCAGGGAAATATGCACTAACACGTAGCCTGAAGGGAAGCACGTCTCGTCTCCATGGTTACCATACCAGACGGAGACGCCGCCATAGCAGTGGGCTGGGGCAGAGAAGCAGCCAAAACAAATGAAGGAACTCAACTGACCTGCTAATGTTTGATGGCCAGTTTCCAAAAGTAATAAGTTGAGCTCAGAGCTAATATTACTCAGCACTATTACTTCAGATAGTGTTAACTCCATGTGATTTAATGTATGTTCAATAAATTATCATAAATACTGTGCCTCAGGTGGAACAAGCACTAATTGCTTCAGAGAGTTTATTGGGCCAGATTATGTTTTTAAAAAGTATTTTTTTCTGCTGTTAAATTGCATAATTTCCCCTGCTTTTGATTTCTACACAAACAATGTTGCTCTTGCAGTTTTGAAATCTTTTAATTTAATGTTTCTTTTTTTTTTTTTTTTTTTCCCATTCAGGTGCAACACCGTGTGTCAGGCCAGGTGATGGCCCTGAAGATGAACATCCTGGCCAGTAACAGAGCCAACATGCTCAGGGAGGTCCAGCTCATGAACAGGCTATCGCACCCTAACATACTCAGGTAACCAAAACATTCGACTTCCATATTTCTGTTAACATGACCTGGATTTCATTTAATCCAAAAGGAACTTTCTTCTTCTTTTTGTTGTTCTCTTCGCCTTTCTTTGTTTGATTGTCAAAGTTTCTTTCTTATTCCTGTGGCGGATCTGTTTAGTCCGGTCCTCGTGACTTCTCATACAATATCTTTGTGTGTGTGTAGAAATTGTTGTTCTTCTTTTGTCATGAAAGTGGTGTGTTTGTCTGCTCGGTCATCAGGTTTATAGGAGTGTGTGTCCACGAGGGGCAACTCCACGCTCTCACAGAGGTAAGACGCTAATTAACCTGCTGATGTGTCAGAATCACTTTATTCCCTGATATTAGACGTAGGGTTGATTGATTTAGGTAAAATTTTTTATCATGATTTTCCCGACTGCTATTTCAACTGTAGATTGTCGTATCTGCCTCGTAATTCAACTACAGGTCTGTATCTGTGGCCTGCATAGTATCAAACAAGTTAAGTTTGATAAAATCTCATCTCATCTTGTTTCTATATGAAAACATTGTTTGCAGTTGGTTGCTCCTATTTCTGTGCTGTAAACAAAAACTTTTAAATTCTAGTTCATTTATTCTTCCATGCCGGGAACAAAAGAAATTACCAGTTGCTCTTCTTCTTGAACAGTCACAGGGACATACTCATGACCATAGTATCTTAAAGGTAAATTGGTGGTTAGATCTCAGGTGGTAAGCTTGTTTTGGCTTCTGCTCTTTGGCAACCTGACCGGCGAGGCCCCAGCTGACTGTATTTCAGAGACAGGGGTCAGGCAGTTCATGACATTTCACCTGTTTCTCACATGTGATGGGTTGACCTGACGTTGCCACGGTAACCGAGCAGCTCAGCAGTGAAAAGGAAAAAGATCAGGAGATAAGCGAAGGGGCTTTGTCGTCCTGACGCCTGTACTCGCAGTGTTTGCAAAGCTTTTCATGGTGTTGTATTGATCCCACAGGTCAGCAGGTTCCACAGACAAAGTGAATAGAAAATTAGTGATTTTTAAAATGATAATGAATTAAATAATAAGCCTATTGAGAAGTTTAGTTGATAGACACTAGATCCACACTTACAGTCCACAAATGTGGGGCTGCAGCTTATGCTTATTTTCAGTACTGATTATGCTTTAGTCGAGGCCTCCAGGTTGCCTTGGGGTTAAGATGTAACCATCTAACCGCAACATCCCCGGTTCTTTTCCAGATGGCGACCTTTCGTTATGCCTCATGCTTCTCTCAACATGCTTCCTGTTTCTATCTGCACTGTAACTATGCAAAAAAATGAAAAATGGCCATCACAGTTTCCAAAGTCACCTCTTTAAATTGTTTGTTTTCTCTGAGCTACAGTCCAAAACCCAAAGATATTCAGTTTACAGTGATGGGAGACAGAGAAAAGCAGCAAATCCTCACATGTGAGGAGCTGAAACCCAAACTGTCATTCTCTAATGTACTGTCAGGTGTAAACTCCACAGGATGGGAAAAAAAAACACAGGATGATAAAGTGACTCAGAATGAGAATAAAAATTAAGTGATCTCTAAATGAGGACAAAATTGGGATTTAAAAAGAAATAGCCATAGTAGCTATTAACATTCAAGTGCTTCACTTTCACACCACAGTTATCACAGCAACAGAAATATACCTAGGTCCCAGATAGGGCCTGAGCAATATTGTACAAATCATGTTAATAATCACTCAGTCTTAGTCCCAGTTTCCCCAGCTAATATTGGAGGCAGCTCTCATATTAATTTAAGCAGTTTAAAAACGTGATCCACACACTGAGCATCACTAATCAAGCTCTGGTGTTGCTGTTTATCCTGATGATCCAGTACATCAACGGTGGAAACTTGGAGCAGCTGTTGGGCAGCGACGTGTACCTGTCGTGGAGCGTACGGCTCAGCCTGGCTCTGGACATCGCCCGGGGACTGCAGTACCTGCACAGCAAGGGCATCTTCCACAGGGACCTCACCTCCAAGGTGACGACAAACACACATGCGTACTGTACACACACATCACCGAACATCAGTGCAGACTGATGCACCACAGGGACATTGCTCCTAAGGTAGCGATACATATGTATTATGCACTAATGCCCACTAACCTACAGTCACTTAACATGTAGATGCTCAAACACAGATAAACTGACACATTAAAGGTGGTAAAACTAGATTTCCACGTGGGTCTCTACAAGATAAATAAAGTAATAATGCAGGTTTTGCCTTAAGGCCTTTATCTCTTCAGTTTGTATTGTGGTCGAGTCATGCATAGAGTATTACCATACAAATTAGCAATTGATTAAATTACAACAAACTATTTGCCTGATATTGAACCGGGAGTTTTTAGGGCCCCTGAGGTTTCTAGGTTTCTGGGGACCCAGGACCGTTGCACACTTTTGCCCTGTTGGTAGTCTAGCCTTGCACAAATCAACATCAGTGTGTCCACATAACTGGAGCCAGCAAAACAAAACAGGAAAACAAAAAATGTAGATGCTTGTATTCAAATCAAGCAGTAAGTCTACAAAGGAAGTGTAAGGAAGTGGCTGGAAACTGCTTGTCACTAGAAAATCTGATCTGACTAGAGATTGTGGTCATAAGAGGCTGACATTGTGCAATAATCCCTTCGTAGTTTAAAAACACAGAAATCAACCGTTTCTGTACATTTCTGCTGAGATATTGTTTGTTTGGAAACATCAGCAGTTCTCAGCCTCTGTTAAAACCCTTTTACAGCAAATGAAAAGCTCTGCACAATAAGACCTTACATCACTGTTGAAATACTCTGTAATAAAGTGATCTGTGTGACCTCTGACCCTCTGTGCAGAACTGCCTGGTGCGATGGGAGGGCACCGTGTGCTCGGCTGTGGTGGGAGACTTTGGCCTGGCGGAGAAAATCCCAGATTACAGGTTGGTTCATAACAGACCATTCATCAAAACCTCTATTATCAACACTGTGATTAGATAAGTCTCGCTCCATAAATTACATTCCTCCACTTCTCTCTTTGTCTTTATTCATCCTTTGTGTCATATCTCTCTGTGCAAAGTAACAGGGAAAAATAATAATAATAATAAAAGCCTCCGTCAGCTTCTCCTTTTATTTTCTTCTTTTTTTTTTTTCTTGGAGTCATGTCCATGAGACGTGATCAGGTTTTTTTCCAGAGTATGCAGTCACATGTTGTGGTTAATCCCCCTCTCCCACACCACTCTCTCTCCATGGAACCATTATTATTAATATTGTCGAGCGTTGTTTCAAGGGGGAGGAGGTCGGACAGACAGCAGCTTGACTCGCAGAAGTGGCCGGCCATGACCGGCCATGACCGGCCATGACGTTCCACAGTCTCTCTGCTTCTTCCTCTGTTTGCAGCTGTGCGTTTAATGTGCACTGACATTTATATGGCATATTTTATCCCCCGCCATCAATTCACCACTGGCCTGCACTGACTGTATATGACCAGCAAAGTTACTGCTGTCTTTTGTTTTGTTTTTTTTTCTTCAGCTGGTTTTCCAGTGACATCATGTCTCTCATAGTGTTGGATGACCAAATTCTTTACTTAGCAAAACATAGTAATACCACAGTGGGGAAAATGTTCCATTGCAAAGAAGGAAAAAGCCCTGAATTCAAAATTTTATTCAAGCAAAAGTGTAAGCAGTAAAACATCCAATTATACTCAGACTTCAAAATTGCTGAAAAACGTTTTATCTCCCAATGTCAAAGGGAAAAAAATGTCCACTTTCTTATCTAAGTGTTAATGTATCATCTAATTGGAAAAAAAGGCTCTTTGAATTGGTAAAACATAACTTAAATCTCCAAAATGTCAGGTTTTGAGGAACTATAACAACATCCACATTTTATGAATTTCTCACTTTTAATGTAAAATCTAAATGTGCATGTAATTTGTAAATACAACCATCAGATAAGTGTAATGGAACAAAATGATCAACGCAGTAGTTCAGAATTGTGGGAAATGTGATTATTTGGCTTCATGTCCAAACTCTGACAGCTTTGTGTGAAGGTCTGTTTTTGACCCTTTGGACAGGGCCGGGCTACCTGTTTCCAGTCTTTATGCTAAGCTAGGCTAATCAGCACCTGGCTCTAGCTCCATACACAATCCTCAGAAATGAGAGCATTATCAGTCATCTTATGTAACTCTTGAAAAAAAAAAAACACAAACAAAATAAGTGTCTGCCAAATATAAATAATATATGCCAAAATGCAAAGCTGTAATTTCTCTAAAATGGAAAGTAGATCACATGAGTTGTAATTAAGGACATAACTTCTGTTTTTCTTTCCTTTGTGCCCAGTGTAATGTGCTATGGCTTGACCCCTCTTCTCTTCGACGTCCATATAAGTCCATGACTCAAATTAGACTGTTGGTCTTCTTTATTCCTCCATAAACAAATCAGCAGTCAGGCAGTGGATTGAAAACGATGTAGAGCATCAGCCGAATTGTTGGGAGTGGGACGTCGAGGCTGACCTCAGAGAAACACAGCAGCCAGTGTGTCGAGAGTCCTGCCCACACATGTACACACACACACACACACACACAGTCGACACACACTCATGTGCCATTAGCTCTTCATCCTCTCCTCCTCGCTTTGTCTGTGGTCATTTAGCAAACGTATGACTCTTGCTGAGACCAGACAGCTGCCACTGTAACCTGGCCTGCCCTTTTCTGTGTGTGTGTGTGTGCTCCGTTTCCTCTGGCTCTGTTTGTGCCCAACCACCTTTTGTGTTTACACAAGTGTGCGTCATTGTCGGAGGGTGAGTGGGGGGGGGGCACAGCTTGTAACCTCTGTGGTTTTTACAAAATTTTGCTCCACAAAATAAAAAACAAACAAAAAACTTCAAGATCCATCTGATGAGACAAAAAATGCATTTCCATCAAGATAAAGTTGATATTTTCCCATGTGAGGCTCCGGCTTCCACCTGACTGTGTGTGTGTGTGTGTGTGTGTGTGTGTGTGTGTGTGTGTGTGTGTGTGTGTGTGTGTGTGTGTGTGTGT
>JBBMJY010000016.1:3664194-3674464 GCA_037833715.1 Toxotes lorentzi | reverse complement strand
CTCACAGCAATGAAAAATAAGCTGGAAACAGAGAATATTTGCAGTTTTGGCCTGATTAAATATCTAGCAATTAATTGATTGTTATGGCTTTCTGTTGATTGACTAGTGTAAAGCAATATCCTGAATATTTTGTAGTTCAAGATTCCCAAAACTTCATATATGAAGATCCTCTTAAACTTGGGTCTTCCTTCTCTTGTGCAGTGAGGAAGAGGACCAGGAGCCTCTGGCTGTTGTCGGCTCCCCCTACTGGATGGCCCCAGAGGTGCTCCGAGGAGAGGTGTATAATGAGAAGGTACTGACGGATCGTTTTGTTCATTACACTCCAGCTGCCGACTGCTGCAAAAGTTCAAGGTCCACAGTGGGTGTGATGAAAGATGGTCAAATAAACCAAGGGACCAGGCAGTGAAATAAAGCAATAAATATTTAATAAATCAGTTATTATGTCAAAGTCAAACAGGAATGTAGTTACATAAGAGGTGTACTTCTTGGCCTAGGTTGCTAGTGTTTTCTGTATAGCGTGGTGGAAATTTTGATTGCCTGTTAGAGTTGCATTTAAGTGATGATTATAATGTTTATTATAAGTTTTATTCAGCGCCTCTGGGCTTCACCAAACTACCAATAAGAATAAACCAGATCCAGAACGTAGTGCGAAAAGTCTAAAAATAATACAAGTTCACATGACTTGCATATTCAGGTTTTCAGACCTTCATATCTATGATAAAATTTCTAGGTTACAAGTGAAGTGTATGCAGTTGTAACCTGAGATAAAGACTAAATAAACTGACCTTTTCTTGCATTACTTTCCGAGGTTTTTTAGGCAAACTTGAATAACCAGCAAACAGAAATTAACCAGTAATTCCAGTTTTCGATTCATGTGAATATTCACCATAATGTTTGTGTGTGTTTTGTCAAGGCGTTGCATAAAAAAATAAACAATAATTTTATGGAGTTTGGTTAGCTGAAAGTTAATGAAGTCACCAGAGCAGTAACAATAAGATCCAGAGTATCAGCAGACAAGTAAAAATACAAGTCATACACGGTGCCTTCCTGTTTCATGTAACCTCATCTTTATGTTTTTTTGTGTATCCCCTGTTTATCGACTTGTCTTCCCCTCTCTGCAGGTGGATGTGTTTGCGTATGGGATCATCCTGTGTGAGATTATTGCGAGGATACAGGCCGACCCTGACATCCTGCCACGCACTGAGGTACGGATGACGACATTCCCCCGCTCCCTTATCATCACATACTCAACATCTCATTTCATCGAGTGCCTCATTATATAACGTGTGACCTGTGGAGAATAATGTTATATAAAAGCATTATTGATAATATGCGAATCTTCTTCTAGAACAATTACTGTATATATTTTACAGCCTGAAGTCTTCCAGTGTTTCAAATGTGCCTCCAGCACACCACTGTTGTGAAAGCATAAGTGTCAAAATGACTTGTGACTTTAAGCAACAGTTGCACCATGTCAGATATAATTTAGAAAAATTTTAGATATCCCATTTTGTAAATATAACTGCTGATTGTCATCTTGGACAAAGAGGAAGCCGACTTTCTTATCTTGATCAGAAGATGGCATGTCCCAAAAATGATACTGCTGAAGGGCTCAGAATAAGTGACTCAGTGCATGTCATGCTTTGTGATCTGAGACATGACAATTCACACAGTCACATGTTGCATATGTCTTCGCAGCAGCTTTTAAGTTGTGCTGTGTGCACAGACAAAACATGGGAACTGCTCATGGCAGCAAAAAAAATTATAAATTGCAAACGGTTGTGAAACATCATAAAAATAACCAAAATGTTTGCTTTGTTTTTGTGGAATATCATTCCAAATTTAAAGTTTGGCAAGTTTTATTCTTACTGCAACTATTTAATATGAAATAATAAATTACACACTGAATATAAGCAGGAGATAGTATAGCTTTAGGACACAGCGTTAGGATTAAATTGTCATTGAAAGGCTTTTGAAGTTTTCATAAAAGCGTTTCTCCCTCTTGTGGCCGTTCAGTAGTACAGTCTTGCTCAGCTCGGCGTCAAACAGAAGATGGTGTAAAGACAAAACAAAACTTATTTTTTTTAAAAATCCAATCTTAAAAAACAAACAAACAAAACAATCTAAATATCTATTGAATCAGGTAAAAAGACCTGGAGGTAAAGTCTTGTCACATTTTCTTTGTGTTTTTCTATAGGACTTTGGTCTGGATGTGGAGGCCTTTCAACAGATGGTGGGAGACTGTCCTCCAGACTTCCTGGAACTGGCCATCGCCTGCTGTAACGTAAGAAACTCAGCTGACTGTCCCTCATGTATGATTTATTCCCTCCTTGTCTTCTCTCTTCATTCTGCTGCAGGCTCATTTTTTCCTTTTAGCCTGTTGATGGGGATTTACACAATAGTCTGAAGAACTTCAGATGCAGGTGTAGGAATATTTTAACCCCAGACTTGAACCTCAGTGCATATGTTGGTCTCTTGTTTGAATAAACTCATTTTTCTGCAAAAGTCAAGTCAGCCCTCTGTCTAGATGGGACTTAACAAATCAGGAAATGCAGTTCTGAACAGTCTGTAAAGTGTTTTAATGGGTGCAGGCCTAAAGAGAGAAACACCCTTGGAAAATGGCATTAATCATCAAGCAATCAGTTTCCTGAAATCAAAGACTATACTGTTTAGGGGATTAAATCAGTCTTTAGCACTGCAGTTATCTTAACCTTTAAAGAAAATTTACTGGATTTTTATTTATTTTTTGTCCATCATGCTCTTGTTCAGTCTGTTGAATCTTTCTCTCCTGTCAGATGAATGCAAAGCTCCGTCCGTCCTTTTCCCAAATCGTAGCAGAGCTGGAGAGGAGACAGGCTGAGAGGAAACAGAAGGAGGAGACAGCAGTCAAACGTGAGTCATCTGCAGGCACCTGAGAGTAAACTGATGTTTGTTTCTGAAAATTACTACTGTTCACCCTGGTTTATTTGTTCCTTTTAAAGCTGTTTCTCCAGCTATTGGCCCTCTGCGACGGCGATCCCTCTGCCTCCCATCGGATCCTCGCCTCTCCCGCAGCAAATCGGACATGCTCCACCCCCCGGACACCACGCTCTGTGCTAACCTGGCACCTCCCGCTCGGGTCAACCCCTTCTCTCAGAGGGAGGACCTGAAAGGCGGCAAGATCAAGCTGTTTGACACTCCCAGCAAGTCGGTCATCTCCTTGACCTTCACCCTGCCCCCTCCACCAGACTGTGATGACCCCTCTGTGTCTGAGACTGACGGCGTTGACCTGCCCAGGAGGCACAGACGCTGCCACTCGCTGCCTTGCACGCCTCCTCCTCACCTCACGTCTGCGCCGAACACTGTCCTCACTGAGGAGGAGTCACCGTCTGAGATAAACGGTGAGACAAACGGAGAAAGTGAGGAAGACAGACTGTTAGGAGGAGAAAAGGAGAGGGACGGGAGTGGGACTCACCTGGCAGGTGATTCAGGTCTTCCACTGTCCCTTGAGCCCTTATCACTGGACCTGCTGGACCAGGCAGGGGAGGAGGAGCCCATGGACTGCACCAGCTCTCCGGACACACAGGACAGCACATCATCTCCTTACTCCAAACCCTCCTCTCCTCCCTCGCACTCATCCACTCCCCTCCAACCCTCCACTGCTCCCCTTTCTAACGGCTGGGGGTCTGCCATCTCAAACGGGCCTCCGTGCCTGCCTCCCCTCTCTCATTTAGACAACAACAATGTGGTCGTTAGTCGACCGCTGGGATGGAGCACCCCTACCACCAATGCTGCCACCGCGACCAACAACAACGGTTACCGCTCCCCCACCGGCGACCCTGCCGGTTCATCCCCGTTCGGGTCCAGTAGCGGTCACTCTCTGGACCAGGAGGAAGTGATCTCTTGTCCTGGCTGCTGCCTCGCCGGTCTCCGCTTCCCCTCTGTTTGTCTCAGAGCTCCACCACGCAGAAACCCCTACAAGAACCTGAACGGGGACCACGCAGCCTCACGTGGGCTGCTTTGTCCGGGGCCCAAGGGCCTGCCGCCCTCCCCAACCCCGACGTCCACCACCACCAGCCTGGAGCTAGGACTCGCCTTGCCGGGGGCGCAGACATAAACTCTGACTTCTCAACACCAAATATGCGCAAGCAAAGACATGTGTGGAAACTCTGCACCAAGAGCTCTTCCTTGGAATTTAAGTGGGTCTTCTTAAAATTTGCACAGATTTTAACAAAGCAATACCCTGCGTATTTTCCAGACACACTCTTTGGTGCAGAGAGGTTCTGACAGATCGGTTTCCTAAAACACACTCCAGCACCTAGAAACTGGCTCTGTTTTCTCCATGAAAGCTGTGGGACGAGGAGGTGGCGTCTTTTTGTTTTTGTTGTCGTTTTTTGTGTGTCGCCCTCTGCTGGGCTGAGGGAACCACACAACTTGAGATGTCAGCTGTGCCTGCATAGATGTGACTGATGATGATCGGCAACATCCAGAACTGATCAGCATGTAAACACTCCAGTTTGGGGGCCCAGCCGGTTCAATCCTGTATATTTGCAGATGTAAAGATTCTTATGACTGATGATGATGATGACGGTGATGCTGAATTGAGGAATGTTAAGCTTAGTATTATTACTGTTGCAATGGTTTTTCGATGTTTGGTGCTGTTTCTCAATGAACAGGCAATTTTGCTTTAATGTCTTTAATTATCAAGAGGTGTTTAGTGCACTGCTGAGGTCTGTGTCTGTATCATGGAGATGTGTGAGTGTGTGTGATGGGTTCAGTGTGAGTTACTGGATGAGTGTGTGTGAGAGAGAGGAAGGGTAAAAAAAGTGTGTGCCGTACACCATTCTTATGACTATTTTTGTTGCTGTACGATCTCTTATCGGCCCTTCTGGTTGCCAGGTTAAGCACTTCAGCTGTATTACTGTTGTTAATAAGGAAGCTATTAATATCATTATTACTTTGGGGAATGAATGGTCAAAGACCTGCTTAAGAGATGTACAGATTCTTATTATTTAAAGATGGCATTGAATAAAAAGATAGAATGCAGTTATGTTCTCCTGATGAGTATCTTCTTCTTTATTCTTCTTCTTTTTTTTTTTTTTTTTTTTTGGTTCATGTTGGTCGGTCCACCATGTTGTTCCAGACTGAAATATCACAACAAATACTGAATGTTAAGTTAAAATTAAACACCATGAGCTCTTTTATAAAACGAATGTCTGTCTCCGTATTTTCCAGTGCGGTTTAAGTTCCTCAGAGTTTCACGAACAGGAAAAAACCAGTGGAGTTTAGTGAGAACAGGAGCAGCAAAACATCCCTTTTAATATCGTTTTTAAAAATGATTTAATAACTTCATCTTCTGCCCCTAATTCTCAGTCTCTCTTTTTTCTCTTGCCCTCCTCTTTAAGTAGATTACAGCCTTTCCTCTCTCTTACAAAATGGCCAGCCTTCAGTTAAATCCTTATCTCTCTCCTCCCCTTCCACTCTCCCGCTGAATCCAATCTATCGTTCTCCCCTGCAGCTTATTCCACGTTCTCCTCAGAGAGTCTTCTTCAGGTGCATTTGTCTCACTTTAAAGGGAGTCACTCACCTCCAGTGCTGTTCAGGTTGGGTTGTAGTTAAGACCATCACACTCTTGCCCACTTGATCCACAGGTCACTAAGTTGTCATGGAGACATCAGGTGTAACCCTGGGTCGGCTGAGAGCACCGGTGGGGTTGTGTGTCATGGTCGTCCTGCTCATTAACGGTGAGTACTGAAGATACTGTGACAGTTGAGTTACTTTCCTTTTCTTTTCTGTGGCCGTTTGCTGTGTTGCCCTCTGATTTTCGCCTCTGTGGACGCTCATCTTTGCAAGTGTTAACAAAGTTGTGACAATCAGACTTAACAGGTCTGTGCTATTTTGGTGTATGGGTTTCGTGTGATCTTTCCCAGGGTCGACTGGGTTAGTCTGTTACACTGCGGTGGAATCACTGGACTTAGGCTGCCTCCTGCGGTGGGATTGTCCCCATGCCAGTCCTAACACCACCTACACCGTGCAGACAAAGACGCAGGGGTGCGTTTGTGTGTATGTGTGTGTGTGATCCTGTAACTTCACATGCTTTGTATTTGCTGCTGTAGCTGTATTTATCTGCAGACACAAAACACCTTTATGCTCAATTTAATTCCCTCAATTGCTAGTTTTTGTATTTTATTGCATTCTTTTCTGTTTATTGCTTCCTTGTCTCATCACTTTATTTATTTGACTGTTTTGTTTAAAAGCCTTATATCGGTGTATTGTATTTTCTGCCTTCTTTTCCTTTTTAGTTTTTGTCATGATTCATGTGTTCATTGCTGTAGATCAGGTGCTGATTATAAGACTGCAAAATGTGTTTATATGTATTTTTCAAGCAAGAAGCACAATTTTATCTTCCTACATCCTGCATGGTTGTGTCTCTTTCTGTAGGTTGTAAAAGAGATAAAGTAAATGAAGGCTGTGAGCTTTAAAGAAAATATTCCTGCATGTATATTTGTATGACAGTGCTATTGTGCGTTCTTCTGTTGCAGGGACCCCTGGCAGGACGTGTCCTGGTGCATCTGGGTCTCGTCCCGCAGCTGTGACGTCTCTCAGGCCTTCTCAGACTTCGAGCTTTACAACATGATTCGTCTTGGCGTACACCTCGACCCCAGCTCCACCGTCTGGATCAAGCCTCGCAAGTTCGACTACAGTGACTTCAGTCAGTGACGATCTACAGTTTCTGTCATACAATGCTCTTAAAACCTGTGATACAGAGTCCAGGGTGCCTGCAGGTTTTCCTCTTTTTAGTCGGAGCCCTATTAGAGAAAGATACCAGTAGCTGTCAGTTGTGATGGAAAAATTTCAGACTCTTGGCTCCCTGTGGTGCATGTTTTGAGACCGCTGCTTTAAAATTGTGATTACCTGTTTTGATGAGTAATATGTCAGAGTGGGTGTCAGCATGTTTTTAATACTAGGTGTCAAATGAATTGACAGCTCCTCCTCCGTCCCCCCCAGGATTCAGCCCTCCCTCCCTCTCAGTCTCTCTGAGAGAAGACCAGCTGTTGGTGATGGTGCAGTTCCCCTGTGCTGGCAGCAGGAGGTGCTCTGTGGGGAGGTGCTGTCCCATCTCTGAACTGATTGACCCCTGGACAACAGTGACTGTGTACAACAAGCTGAATCACTCAGAATACCAGGTCTAAGATGCTTTATCTTTACCTGGTACACATTTTCGTCGTTTGACTCTGAGAGAATTTAAAGGTTTTGTGTAAGATTGTTGAAGCAGGTTTCTTTCTCTCCAGTTCAAATCAGCTCAGTGTCAGAATCTCTGGTTTTGTTTTGAGGAGGCCGGTGTTTTGTGTTCCTGCAGAGCCGGACAGTTTGGACCCAGGAGGTGGTGTCCTTTCTGGAGTTCTCTGGTTTGTCTCCGGGTCAGAACTACTGTGCTGTGGCTAACTTCTCCTTCCCGACCTTCTCCATGGCTGCTTCCCCGAAGTCTACCCCTCAGTGTGTCGAGATAGTCTCAAAATCAGGTGAGCAGATCACTAAGGATCAGATTAAATCACTGCTGAGCAGACATGACTCGATTTGTTTGTATTATTTGTTATCATTTAAGGCAAAAACAAAAAAAACTAAACAGGGTAAAGTGGTCATGGTCCAGTTCAGAGGCAGCCTTTCAGGAAATTGTGCTGCCCTCGTTTGTACCAAAGCTAATCTGTCAGAGTCCAAAGGGCCTGTTAAATCTCCTGCTGGTGGTTTGGCTCAGCTCATTCTGCAGCCTCACTGTTGATTCATCCTGTTCACGCCGGCTGTGAAATTCAGCCGCGCTGCTTCAACCTGTGCGTGTTTTCTGTCCCCAGGCCTGCTGCCTGTGCTGTGTCTGGGAATCACGCTGGCTTCTCTGCTCTTTGTTCCACTTCTCATTGTGTTTCTGAAAAAACTTAGACCACCTGCACCCACCTCTGAAAATCAGCCCAAGACCCCAGTATGATTTATTCTGTTTCAATTCATTTTTCTCTTCATCCTACACTGACAATGTTTCTGTAACAGATATTTTCAAATGTTCTCCTCTCTTTCTGTAAGGCGTCTGTTCATGATCCAGTCTCTTTGGTCCCTCTGTCCCTGGCCCCAGTCGACCCCTGTGACATCCACTTGGAACTCGCTGATGACCACATCTCCATCGAGTCCTCCTCCAGTCTCCCCTCCAACCAGGACCAGACTTCAACCCTGGGGAACCCCTACACCTGCGACCCTCTCCTTCATGACTCCAGCTCTGGTGCAGTGTACTGGGACAGCGGCGGGATGGAGCTGGAGCGAGGCCTGGACTCCGGCATCAGCATCCCGCACGTGTCTCACTCCTCCGAGGACACATGCGTGACCAATGGAGACTGATCCTATAAGACTGAGTCATCTCACCATGAGAGTTGTTATGAAAAGGTACGTGTTGTTTTTTTACATTTTAATTGTAACTAAAATTCATTGCTAACATGCGTCTCGGCAATCCAGTCACAAGTGGACAGCTCTGATTACAGATGTGAACGTACCCAGGACGCACTGAGGATGCATTTGAGATCTGACCACTCAGACCACATTTGGAGGTGGTCTGGGCCACATGTGGCCACATTCAAACAACTGGAATGGTCAAAGACCTTTGAGCAAGATAATGAATCCTGTTCTGTATCTGACCCTGACCTCTGACCTTTCATTCATCTGCATTATTAGGCAGGAGCCAAAAACTAATCTGTTATCATGAGCAAATTATTTATTTGTGCCTCTGTCCAGGGCCATCAGATGACCTCTGGCATGAAGTGATCGAAATGTGGCTCCCAATTTTAAACATATAAGCACATTTCTCTGGCTCTGAGCGCTCGTCAGAGTCTGACATGACTCAGAGAGTTGACTGGTGAGTGAGATTCACCAATGAAGCTGAAACAGTTTATCTGACGGGTCCAGGAGGAGCTGTTTTTCTGTGTATGTACGCGTCCACTGATTCGGTGAAAAATCTAAATCTGGTTGCGGTTCTTCCCCCTCTGTGTTTCGTGCTGAGGTCCAGCGCCACTCAACAGGCCAGTCCAAACCAAAGACTTCATAAACAAGAACTAAGAAAACTTCTGACCCCCCCCCTACATGGAGCCAACAGCTCCTTCATGCTGCTATAAGTGATAACAAAGGGTAGTTTTTCCTGTCATTCATTGCTCTGAAATGTTTCTGACTCACAGTTGCCCCATCGGAGCTTCGCCTTCTCTTGTCCGTGACCGTGTGCCTCCTGCACGAAAACCAGGAACATCTTGACCTCTCGCTTTTCTGCCTTCTGTTTTGCTGGTGTTGCATTTTTTCCGCAACATTGGGGAGAGCCTTGGAGGTTTGGCCGTCCAGCATTGTTTGTTTGCCCTTCTACCTTTTCCAGAGTCCACAGAGACCTGGGGGGTTGTCCAAAGCTCAGCGTACAAGCCAGTGGTATGGCTTTTATTAATAAACACAGCGCTTACATTGAGGACAGATGATTAATGTATGAAGCAAAAAGCTGGCTGGTATGAGACGAGCACCTGACTACACAACAGCCGAGCTGTGTTCTCTCCAGCATCCAGAAGCGTTTTACTTTTTCTTTTCTGCCTTTTGCAGTAACGTTTCTGAAAATCTCCTCAGAGATGGATTTCATTTTGCTGATTTTCTGCTTATGTATGTGTGTATTTTGGCATGCACTGTCCTGTACAGTTAACTGCAGTGTGTGTGTTGAAGAAATGTATAGTCTGTTCTTAAATCACACGCACCGTCTCTGGTGTGTTTCTGTGTCTGGCAGGAAATGCTTAGTCACTCACTCGGTGACTCACCCACCCTCTGGTTCAACTTTTGTTTCTACCCCCAGCGTCGACAGTGTGACCATCCGCAGATGGTCAGAGATGCTCAATTAAGAAACGCATTGCGCGCCATGAACTCTGCATGGCAGCGCTTTGTTTGGGCTAAAATGATGAAAAATACACACGACTTCAGAAATGCAGTCGAGTGAAAAGCACAAACGGACAGTGCGTTTAGTCGTATCAACAGTCTTTTATTTGGCCGTACGTGTCATTCATTCATTCAATAATTAATATACATGATATATACATAAGCAAACAAAGACGTCCCTGTCCTTGTTTAGCCATCTTGCAGTGAAGGTTGGCAGTGCATTCTTGGCCTTTTAACAGTGTCACTGGGTTTCTTTACTTCATCTTCATCCTCTCCCTCTCCCTCCCTCTCTCTCTCTCTCTCTCTCTCTCTCTCTCTCTCTCTCTCTCTCTCTCTCTCTCTCTCTCTCTCTCTC
>JBBMJY010000016.1:3633246-3664094 GCA_037833715.1 Toxotes lorentzi | reverse complement strand
CTCTCTCTCTCTCTCTCTCTCTCTCTCTCTCTCTCTCTCTCTCTCTCTCTCTCTCTCTCTCTCTCTCTCTCTCACGGCATCAGTCAGGTCGGAGCCGTGTGATCATGTGTTCCTGCTGCAAAACTTCAATCCAGTTCATTCTTGTCTCTGAAGTCTCTGCTCATCTGCGCCAGTACTGAAGAGAGAAGAGAACAAAGTTACCTCAGCTGCTGAGATTTAAAAGGAACAGTTCAACATCTAATTTGCTTTCTTGCTAAGAGGTAGACTGCATGATCAATACCACTCTAAATTCTTTTTATTTTTTCTTAAACCAATACAATGGTTTAAGAAAAAATGGAGCAGCGTGAAAGTGACAGAGAACAGGGTCATTCTGAACAGGAGAAGGGGCTCCTACTTAAACTGTTAAAGACTATTATATGTTTGGTTTTAAATCTCTATTGTGTTTGCAGCTATAGTTGAAAAGTGTTTTTATATTTTATACATGAATATTTTATATTTTGTTACATGCTTAATTGGGAAAATTTGCACAAATTTCTAATCAAATATGACTAAGTACCTGTTTATTTGTTGTGTAGATAATTCAAAATGTAATAACAAACAGGCCTTTCCATGTGGCCACTTTATATAAACTATTGATTGAATTTACAGAAAATTATACATATTGTTATGAGAGCTTGGTCACATCGCTCAGGCCTGCAGAGACTATATTTTAATATGTTGAGAAATGTTAAAATTGTGTCCTTGCAAGAGCTGCTGTTACATGTTTTAGCCTGTTAACTGTGTATTATTACTGCTACTGCTGAAACTTTCCCAAAGTTCACCATAAGCTTTCACATTATTATATAGTAAATGTATTTTTGTTCTTTTCTTGCACTGGTTTCACTCCAAAAAAAAAACCCAAAAAAGACTTCACTTCACTTTGAGTGACCAGATGTGAAATTTATTAATCCCTTAAAACTTATGGAACACTTTGGTAAGTGGGCAGCAGTGATTTAAGTATAGACTAAATTATTCAGCAACATCAGTATGGTACTTTATGCTGCGATGTGATCAGACAAACCTGCTCAACTTTAGAAACAGCTTTTTCTTTTTTCTTTTTTTCAAAGTGTTGTGTGTTGGTGTGCACTTACCTGGGCAAACTTGTGTATCTGCTCAACCACAGCCGCAAACAAAGCACCCACACTCTCATCGATCAGACTCTGCATGTAATGAACCGCCTCCTCATCGGACAAGTCCAATCGAAACTTGTCCTGCACCTGGAGGTAAAATATTAAGCAACATAAATGTCACCCATTATTTTACTGAACAACTCTGGCAGCTTTACATGAAAATGAGAGTGAACTACCTGAATGTTAACACCCATCAACCCTGTAAATAGGTTTTCTAACGGTGACCATAACTGCTACCAGATTTTCATTTCTACAAATATTTGAATTTGCTCTTAATATGTCTGGATTTGAACAAATGCTGTAACAGAAAGAAAATGTGTATTCTGAAAAATTAATGTTATAAAAAATGTTTAAACTACGTGAGATGTCTGTTAAGGTGTGGAGACAGATTAACACTAAGACCCTTTCTTATGCAGTTGAGGATAACAACTACAAACTTACCTTCTTAACAGTCTTGTCAGGCTCCAGAGCGATGTCAGGAATATTGGCATCCACCATGAGGGAGAACAGATTCAGGATCAGGTTGGAGTATCTGAAGAAATGGAGGGAGGATGGATGTTTAAGCTGCGTGGCCTTTATTGGGATGCACACGGTTAAATTTAGGAGTAATGTGTGTGTCTCAACTCCCACCTCCGGAGGTGCAGGAAGGCGGTGTAGCACTGCTTCCTGAACTCCTGATACTGCTCACTCTGCATGCCTCCCATCCCCTCCACCATCTCTTTACTCAGCTTCATGGGTGGAGGCAGCGGTTTGGGGTCTCTGCCCAAGATGTAGCCAAAGTCGATGTGGAACAGCTTCCCTGGAAGCAGAGCATGTTCTTCAGAAACTGTTCAGTGAATAAGGATGTAAATTATGCAGAATGTGATAGAAAGAACATGTTGGCCTCACCAGTCTTTGTCAGTAGCAGATTGTCAAGATGTCTGTCTCCTACTCCCAGGATGTATGTGATGACACAGTAACCAGCTGAATGGATACAGAGAGAGAAATCAGATCAGTTAATGTGTTCTGCAGGTGGAGCACACATCAGACACAGATCTGTTACGAACACGGTCTCACCACAGCTCTTGACGTAGGTGTCCATCACCTCGGAGCTGATGCCGTACGGTCCTTTTTCACTCGGTGCGTGCTTCCTGAAAAAACTCTGTTGAAACAAATTATGAGGTTAAAAGGACAGATTAATTTGTCTGTCGGTTATCTGCAGTGTGGTGAAGACAGAGGTCTATGTGTGCTCACCTGGATGTTGCCTTCAGTAGCCAATACTTCAGCAACGGGAACAGACTGTACAAACTGCATAAAACCTGGAGCAACAACACAACTTTATTGTATTTTCCCCAGGTACTTTTTTTTTTAATGTGTTTTCATCATTATTCTGTCAGTAACTAAATGTCTTGTAGCCGTTTTTACCAGATTTTCTTCACAAAAAGACTCTTTATTTCAGTGGGACCAACAAAGTCTGTTTTACTGTATTTATTGTGTTAGGAGAGGCTTATTTTCTACCAGGGTAATGAGCGATCACGAGTTCTTACCGTGCTTGGTGCTGGTGGCCAAAACTTTGTAAGGCGTTAACTTCAGGTCCAGATTCTCTTTCCTCAGAAGCTGAAGAGAAAATATACAAGTTAAATATTTTTACAGCATTTTAGAAAGAGCTAAGGACACTAACTGATCACACACATGTACACTAAGTAAAACTAAAGTGTTCTAACTTTGTCCATGAGTGAGATGATCTGCAGGATGAGCTGGTCCTGTCTCAGGTCGTCTCCATGTTTGAAGATGACGGGGTACATGGCTCCATCCTCGGCCTTGAAGATCAGCTTGGCTGGCATCAGAGCACTCTGACACATACACACACAGAAAGGACTCATGAACAACGGTTTTCTAAGGCAGTCAGGGCAAACTGAATCTTACTGAAGTTAAAAACAGGAATTAAAAAATCAAATGTTCCATTAAAACTGACAACATAGATGTAGCTATCTACAGACTGTCGTTTATGGCACGTTAGCCTCTGCTTTTAAAGGATCGTTCAGTTGTAGAAGTGATGAGAAAGTGATCTTCGAGGGATAAGTTTTCTGTACCTTAAAGAGCGTAGCTGTGTCAGGGACGATGCCTCTGATCTTGATCTGCGGCTCCAGAGGAAGAGGAATTGGCTCGATCTCTGAGAGATTCACCTTCTCGTTGTCAGCCAGCAGAGCCTGCAGCCGCTCTGTCTGCAGGCACACAGGGAGGCACGCTGATGTTAACACAACTCAGCAGGATCAGTGTGTTAATGGACTGCTAAAGTTAAATCCAACCACAGCAGAGGAGGGTTTTCTTTGCATCCTGTGCTACAGACTGTTGTAAAAGTCTGCTAATTTACTGAAACTAAATATTAAAAGACTTATAATCTCAAGGAGATTTGGATTTTAAGATGTTGTTTTGAATGTAATGTAATATGTGTAGATGGTCTGTTTTACCTTCTTCTTACGATTTCCACTCTCCCTTTGAACAGCTTTCATCAGCTGCACCAGTCTGTCAACAAATGTCTGCTGAGCAGCCAAAAGTGACCGCATCACCCTCAGACTCTTATCACCCTGTACGGAGAAAGAAGTGTCAATATTAGAAATAGAGGCGAGAAAGAAACAGAGAAAGGCCAGGATGACGATAATAAATATTGAAATGTTACTGTAAAGTGAACATATCAGACTTCTGACCTTGAGTAAAGCCTGACTGAACCTCTTCATGACGTTCAGGTACATCTCGTGGGTCTTAGGATCTCTCTGCTGAGTGTCCTGATCCTCACACTCCACAATCACGTACCTGAGGGGAAAACACAATGGTTTTGCTGACAGGTGTACGGACACAAAATAAACCAAGCTACTTTTGTTCTTCAAAACCACTGTGAACTGTACTCACCAGTACAAGTAGTTGGCAAGTGTGGAGTTCTTGCAAGCACGGGAGATAAGGAACGTACACAGGTCTTGCTACAAAGAGACAAACACAATGTTGTGTTTCATCACATTCTAATCACGACAGACTAATACAAATAACACTCCCGATTTTGCTTCATGAATTGGTGAGTTTCCATGTGCCATGTTTGGATTTACACTGATTAATACTGCATTCCCCTCTGAAACAGTTCCTCACAATTCTAGTTTTATTTTCAGTTAGATTTTTGAGGTTCTTACCTCCAGTTTCTCGCTGTCTGCTCCTTCCTTGCCTTTCTGTGGGGCAGTGGAGGGTCCAGATGTGCCAGATAGAATCTGCGAACTACACAAATAGGGAAAAAAGGAATCAGAATTGATTAACAATAACCTATAAGAGAACATGGTGACTAAAAACGCAAGACAGCAATGTTTTGTATAGACAGTTTTAGCCTGTGAGGGTCATTCTTATTTTATTTCTAGGTCGCCACAGTCGCAGAGCTGCAGTTCTCTGCATCCAGCTCACAGCATGAGATTCTGACAAGAGCTGCAGATCTGCCAGTAAAACCACAACACCCAATGAGTTCATTTCGGTTTCTGAAAGAAAAATAATCAAACTAATTTTTTTAACATTTTTAGCAACCGACCAGAAGAAAACCTCCACATGTGCCTACCTTCTGTCAAAGCTGCTAGTAGTGTTGACTTTTTAACAATCCACAGCCAGAGTAGCTGTTACCATTTCTAATCCAAGTACTGACCTGTCCAGTGCGGAGTCATCTGAAAGTCCCTGGCTGTCTCTCTTGCTGCCTGGCTCCAGGCCTCCCTGAATATCACTGAAGTTCTCATATTTGAGCGCCTGGACCAGCTGGAGAAGATACATCAGGAGGTCCTAGAAAAAAGAAATGGGGATAATTATAGTGATGGTGATTTATTTTCCATTTCCACTGAAACTGAGGTTTATCCCTAAGTAGCTAAGATTTCCTGTTATAGTGTGATACATTAAAAAAGTACTGAAAACAGGTCTTTAATTTATTCTTTTTGTGGGTCAGGTTAAGGTTTCAACAGCGAACCAACGCATCCATCCTCCATAATTTCAACCATACCTGGAGGTTATACTTTAGTGAATGAAAACTTTTCTAAAAGTTGTATTCACACAGACTGACCCATCATTAACCGCCCACACACTTATGTGCTCCTCCATCAGCACCTACCTCATCGTCCGCCTGCTGCAGCCGTGCCACGGCGTAGCGTCTGACCGTTGGGTTGGTGAACTGAGAGGACAGCAGCTCCAGGGAGTCCTCCACATCCATGGGCCTCCACTTCCCCAGCAGCTCCAGAGCCTGCTTGGCCTCCTGGGGCAGATCCCAGTTCACACACTTGAGGAACTTTGTTAATGCCTGCAGCAAGAGGAGGAGGAAGAACTAAATATGTGCAGTAACAGGCTCTGGGATACTGTTAGAATAAGAAAAGTTTGGAGGGAAAGCTGTCAAGTTACACAGAGTTATGTTGACTTGGATAAGACAGAGAAGAATCTCCCAACACACCCACCTTCTCCTGTGTGGTGAGGTAGTATCTGAACTTCCACACCAGGTCCTGTTCTTCAGAGCTCAGTTGCTTGGTTGGAGGGTAGCTCACAATGATCTGTTACAGACGCACACAGGCTAATCAGTTTCAATGATTAAATCTTACTAAAAGACTTATTAGTAACTGGAGAGTGCTACCTAGAAACCTACAGTGACACTAGTCCCATATCAACAATAGGTCTCTGAGGAACTCTGATCAGGGGGCTGTGAGGTTGTGACTACTAAACTTGAGTTCCATGGACACCTTTAAAAAGAACCTGACTATGTGTAATTTTTATTTATTGCTATTTGTGTTGTTTTTACTCCTCTTAAGGTTGTATTTTGTGTCTGTATTATTGTGTAGCACTTCGTGCCATCTTCTGTCGAAAAATGCTATGTACATAAATTTACTTTGTGTTGTATTCGATTACATGCAAACCCTAATTAAATCTAGACTACTAGTTTCTTACATTGAGCTGGTCACGTGTTGCAGCATTAGGTTTCAGGTCATGATCTGAGGGTCCACTGCGGAGGCTACGAGCCAGTTTATGATGCTTGCTCTCCACCAGGTTTTCCTGTGAGGTAAGGTAAACATAATGTATACAATATATTGTGAAATAACCTCATAAAACGAAGGGTCAGTGTGTACACAACATCTTCTGTATTCATCAGCAACATCAAAGTCATCATAAATGTTTTTGTCCTCTCACCATCGCCATCTGTGGGTCAGGAACTTTGACAATATCACAGTTGGTAAGAACGGGTGATGAGTCGTCTCCATCCTGCATGGATGCAAGACACCAATCAGCCGATCAGTGTTATAATACAGACAGCTGCCTCCTTTATGGAGTTATGTGTTAATGTGAAACTTGTTACATGCTTAAAATTATGGAAATACCTTTTCGTAGTAGACAATGCTGTACTCTTTGTCATTTGTTTTGACTCGGGGGAACTCCACCATGAGGTACATGAAGTTAGAGCTGCGTTTCTCACTCTGCAGAAACAATCGAGTAAGTTTTATTCCTCTAAAATCAGCAGACAAGTATAGTAATGTGACTAATCTGTGTTTTCTAAGTCAAATCTAATCACGTATATCAAGCGGGTCTGATTCATGATTGTGTAGACTCTGAGTGTGTTTTAGCCTATAAAAACAAACTCAATTAAACCATTTCACCTCATTGATCATCTCTATCTCCCTAAAGGTCAGCCGGTCCAGCCAGTCCACCTTCACCATGTGGCCCTGTCGATGGGCCTTCGTCAGCTGGATGGACACAAGAGATGGAGAAAGATGGGAAGAGGAAAGAGGGCAGAGAAACAAGAAAAAGAAAAAGGTTTACTAAAAGACAAAGAAATAATTAAGAAAATTACATTATGGTTCTGTTGCAGCAGAACTGGTCACAGCATGGTGGCTGGTGTGCAAACAGCTCGACCAATCATGCACAAACTCAGTGCCAGCAGCCAATCCAGCATCTCCGGTCACACACTCAGCAGCCAATCCACTCAGTCAGTGTGGGTGTCGGGAATGTAAGCACACACTTGGCCATGAACAGGAAGCCCACAACTCAGCTGGTTAGAATTAGAACTCACTCTTTAAAGTAACATATGAACTGGTAGCAGCCTAGAAACAACCTTAGATATAAAACATCGACTGCAGTCAGGATTAATAAAACAAATGGAGGAATCAGTGAGTCTTTTAGGAATTAAATTATTTTAAAAAATACAAACCAGTCCAATCAGATGATGTTAAAATGAAATGTACTCCCTGATACACTCCTCTAAATGTTTCCAAAATGTTTCCAAATATAATTTTCTTGTGTCCACATACAAATGAAATCCATGCACACACACTTACACAAAATACACTTATGTATGGCAACAGCAGAAAACTTAAAAACCAATGTGTATGATGCTTTCAAGAACGCAGCCATACTCCTTGACAGACAACTAACACCTGGGTCAAAATGTATTTGTATGGGTTCGTACTACATACAGATTTTCCACACAGAACAAAACAAAGTGTTCAGGGATTTAATATGTTTATTTAACTTTCCTGACACAGTCTGAATTGTCCTAGTGTGGTAATCCTCACATAAGTGGTGTGTGATACAAGTGACAAGGAGATACTGAGATTTATTTGCAAATACGTTTTGGCCAAGGCCTTGTTCACACACACACACACGTACGGTACACAACACACACACATTCTACAATGCCAACACTAACTCCTCCACTTGTACTCACATCACTGAGTACCTCCAGGTCAGGGCCCTGGAACAGATGATGATTTAGACAGGGCTTTGTATTGGAGGGTTTCTCTCTTTATCCAGCGCACACAATGTTTCCTTTTCACCCTCCATGATATCTCTTCCCCTCACCCTTTCTCTCAGTCTTTCAGTCCTACCCCCTCATTCTCCTCTCCTGCACCATTACACTCCTTTCCCTGCTCTCCTGTCCACACACATACTGTACCTTGGCAAGCCTGCCCATCTGGTCCTCAGCCAGGCTGCTGCTAGTGCGTCCTGGTGTGGTGGTGGGCTCCCCTCCATCTCCCTCCACGCCAGGCCAAACTTTCAAGTCATGCATCCCTTGCCGGAACATACTAAAAGAGGACAGTAGGAGGTGTTTCAAAGTTACACATCAGCGTTTTTGCACACATTTACATAAAAATCTTTGCAGCTGTGAGGTGAAGTAAAAGCTGTTTCAAACTTGTAGGAAAATGCAGAACATTAGTAACACAACCACAAATAATACGGTGAGGGCAGACTCACCCATATTTGCCAAATAGAGTGACAGTGGTGCCCCCAACGGGTACAGCTCTGCCAGGCCCATAGATGTCCCACACTGTGAGAGCAACCTGGGCACTTTGAGGAAGGTCTGGGTACTTGACTGGCAGCCGCAGCCACTCGTTCCAGCTGCATAAGAACAAAAGGAGAGAGAACAGACAAAATAAAGACAGACAGAGACAGAGAGCAGACAAAAAAAAAAAAAACAAGAGAGAAGACAAAAATAAAGGTCTGAACTTTCTCCAATAATTTGCTATTATTGGAGGGAGTTTTGTGTATTTACATTTCTAAATTGGAAAATAAATGTAAGCCATATTTAGAGGCAGAATAACATGATAAAAACTGAGATTTAGTAGATGAAAATGTTTAAACAGGAGTTACATGTGAGTAAAATAATGTATTTGCTGATTATTTTATGTAGCTGATGTCAGGAGAGAAAACACACATAAAGAGAGTGGAACTCACTTCCAACGTGTGCTGAATGCTTTGTAAGAGGTGCGAACAGGCAAGGCGAGAGGTTTTCCTTCAGCAAACACCTGACAGGTAACGTAGAGGTCTGAGCAGTTCTCTTGGTAGAGGCCAGAGAACCGAAGCATGGGATCTTCAAGCAGTGCTTTGTAGCTCTTCTGTTCTCGCTTTCCTTCTAAACTGCCTCTGGAGGAGGAGAGAGGAGGTAAAGAAAGGGAGAAACAAACTGGTTGTTTGTTATTGTTATTTACAATGTTTTCTTACATTTCATAATTTATTGACTGGGCTTCATGTTAATTTCATTTTCCAAGCAATTTATATTTAAACCAGGACTGAGCAGATTGACTGTTAATGAGAAATTATTAGTTGGAGTCCCACATATGACACTGATGACAGCCTGATTCATTTTGTCTCAGTCTGATAATAAGATTAGAGGAAAACCTGGCCACAGCTCACAGCTGCTTAATTAACTTGAAAATTATTGTGCCATAATTAGACTCATGAGCTACACACATGATTTTAATATAGGGACGATTGTGTTTTCAAATTCCTCATGCTGTCTGAGTCATGGTGGAGAAAGTAAACATCCTACTGAAAGTAAACATCTGACTGACTGATTCAGGCAGTTCATTTCAGTTTACCAGATAGTGAAATAACTGCAATCTGTATGTTTTTGAGGGTAGAAAGGTATTACAACTCTGATAACTAAATAATAAATGGATAAATCTTCACAAATTAGAGGAGCTGGGTAGTTTTCTTCCGGCTGTGGGTCAGACAAGGGTCAGTCAATGCACTGACTTACATGTATTTCCTGGAGATTTAATCTAACCTTAAACCAAGTCTTCATCCTTAAACGTAGTGATCTGCGTTATAAGGGACCTGGGTCACAAGATAGATTAGTTGCACCGTTTGACAAAATGCGACGCATTAAGTTGAAAACTTACATCTTAAGTTGAACGTTGATGTCCAAGTCACAGCTGTAAACATAGTTGAATTTATCAGTGTCCATCTTCCGACGGGAAAACACTTAATTTTAACCAAAAACCTGACGACTTCAACATGAAATCGCGGACGGTTATGTGAGACTTTGCGAGCGGTTGGGTTTGCGACAAGGCCTCAAATCAGCAGTGAAACAGTCCTCGGAAGCCAGCTAACACACCGCCCACACGGTTAGAGACGTTATCAGTCCGCACACGAGTTTAAAAAGATTGCTTTTAACGGCTGTGTTCACGGTAAAGACATTGTTTTAACGGCTGTCTTGCCGGGCATGATTTGGTGTTTTTGATAGCTACACAACAACACAGCAGCAACCGACATCAACGGCCAGGCTAAAGTAATCGATTCTGGATGCAGCAGGGACCAAGCCGGCGATCATTGTGTCGAGGATTGATTAATCGAGCCTGTTAGGGAAAAGTGGGAAGTAGCAAAGAGGCGGAGTTTCCAGCATGTTTATTAAAGGTATATTACACCCAAAAAAAGTAGTACTTTTGAGCATTATTTTAGCAATTAACAACATTATATAAGCAAATAATGCATTTTCTTTAATAATAACAATGCAAAACACCTGAGACTATAATTAGCAAGTCTGAGCAAACAAATGAACAAGCATAAATAAATAAAATGTATAATGTGTAGAACAAATAAAATAGGCTAGGTAGTAAAATCCATCCAACAGACACAAAGAGTTAAATCTATAACTTTGGATCATTATTGTTTTTTGAAAAAAAATTCCAAGAATATAGCAGAGTCGCTAGAAATGTTCTTCATAGAGCTGAAGAGAGTGGACAGACAATTTTGTTCGTTTGATTTGAATAATCCAAACTCAAAAGTCCACTTAGAGCTTTCCACCACATGACAAGGTCTTCATGAGCTGGTGAGAGTAGCTGTGAAATTCATCCATATCACTTTAAGCACCTATAGTTCATGTTGGCTTAATAATTAAGCGTGAGAGTTCATTTTTACCTTTGGTAATAGTTGTTTGACAAAACAATCCCAACTCAAAGTCCACTTGTTCATGGACAAAGACTGATTCTTGAAAATTGTGCTGTACTATGGATGTTTATGATTAATTCATTGCTGAAATTAACAATTATCAATTATAGAAATGTGTAAATTAATAAAAAAAAAGAGATGTTTTTGCAGCATGAGTTTACTATGCCTTGTAGGGTTCAGTGTCTACATGAAAGATAATCAATATGGCAAAAATAGAAAAAAACTGTTGTCTTATCAAAGATTCAACATGCCAAGTATGATGATTTCATGACGACAGTCTTGTGAACTTTCAACAGAAAGTCCTCCCCAGTTAAAATTCACTTGTCGCCAATTAAGTGCAAATCCGTGAAGGGCAACAGGCGTGTGACAGGAAAATCCTCATCTTTTGTTTTGATGAGGTCCTCCCTTTTCATCAATGCTGACGACAACTAGTTCAAAAATCAGGGTGTGAACTCACCGTCACTGTATTGTAGGAGACCCATAGGCTCTGCAGAGGTCAGCACCACCCAAGTCGAAGTTACAGAAGAACAAATTGTGTCCAAATAAAACAAATAAGTGAATGAGGAAAATGACTTCTAAAAAGCCCAGACTATTCCATCAGGCCTTTATATAAGTATAATTACCTGTATGTTTATATTAATGACAATTTGAAGTGCAACAAGTTGTCAAAGAAAACCTGAACAGCCTGAGAGAGGCAAGTGTGAGTCATACAACTGAATGAAGAAGAACCTCTGACTGATGGGGGAGACCTATCAACACTCTCGGACTACTGTGGAGGTACCAGTAAAAAGGCACATAAAACACTACGTTGCAAGGCCCTGGGGTTTCCAGTGAGAGGTTTGAGAGGATTTTTCCTATGATCTCGTATCTCAGACTGCAGATAGCAAACAAGTGGAAGAACATGAGCTAATGTTTTGTTGGTCCGGGGAGCAATATTGCGCTACATTGTCAGCCCAGATTACATTTTGTTTTTTTTGACATTTTGCCTTTTCTTGTGGTTGTACAGTTGGACAGGACCTGCAAAGGTTCAGGAACTGGAGTTAATGATGTGACATTATTAAAATGAGGTAATACTGTTGTCAGATTTTGAGGTATAGGGGACCCTGTCATGTGTTTGTATGTGTACAGTATACTGTATGATTTTAGGGAAATGTTGACAAATTAAAGGAAAAACCAACATAGTGTGTTTGTGAGGTGTTAGGATTCAGTGCTCCCTGACAAAAACTCCCACAGGTGTTCAGTTGAGATCTAGCAGTTGTGAAGGCATATGATTCACGTCGTTTTCAAACACATCAGACCATACAGTGACTCAGTGGAAGCATCTGTATTCATCTGTTGAGATGTCTTCAGTTGCTGGACAGCAGCATATGAGAGGCTGAATGGTGATGAATCATGTTTGATAATTCCATCCCTCTTTCTCTCCTCTCTCTCCTCCTCCCCCTGCTCTCCTTGGACGTCACCTCTCTCTCTCCCTGCCCTCCATCTCACCTCTCTCCTACCCTTCCCTCTCTTAGTCACCACACGGATGTGTCATTGTTTCTATCATTTTAAAGGTTCATGCCCGCTGAAGCGCAGCAAGGTGATCTCCAGAGTGCCAAAACAGCACAAAGACATCAGATTCCCTCCTCTTCACCCCCCTCCACATAAACCACCACCTCCTTGTTCCCAATGGATGGCACCGCTGACGCCTTCCACAGCCAGAACTGTGGACCATGTGACTGTGATAACCACACCTCCAACGCCGTGGTTGTAAAGCCCCAGGATGTATAAATGAGGGTGCAAAGGGAGAAGAGGAACCAGAGGCTGACCAGACCAGATGAAGATGGAGATTGCCGGGGTTAAGTGGGTGCTCGCAGCTGCAGGGTTTCTTCTGTGGATCAGTGGAGGCTGGGCTGCACCCATGGAGTGCCACTTCAACTCCAGAGGTGAGACCCTAAGCTTTAAAATCTCATTAGGTATCTGTACTTAAAAAATAAAACATAAATTACCATTCTTTTTTCTTTTTTTTCTGATTGCCACATGTTTCAGGACTATGCGTGTTTGAGGGAAGACACTACTCACTGGGTGAAACCTGGATGGACAACGCTTGTATGCAGTGCACCTGTCTGTACCCTGTTGGTGTCGGTTGCTGCGAGACGTAAGTACACAAACATCCTGTGTGGTTTGGTGTCCAGATGCTCACAGTGATTGTACTGCAGTCAGCTTCAGAAAGACTGAACGATGTAAAATTTCTGGACTATCTAGAATGTAGGAATTAACTAAAGCTGCAAAATAAAAGTGGAGCAAAAGTACAATATTTTTCCCTAAAATATAGTGAGGTATTTGTATAAAGTAGCAGAAAAGAAAATACAAGTACCACTTGCATTAAGTGTTCAAGAACATTTTCTATGATTTTATTCAGGCCCCTTCTTCAAAGTATTGTCACGACTCCACTGTTTTGGAAAATCAACACCGTGGCCGGCAACCTCCGGCAATTGTTGATTGTTGGTGCAAAGAGATACTGCTGAACCAGCACATAAAAAAATTAGAGTTAAATAGTGCTAGGAGTTTACAGTCCACATTACAAAGAACAGAGTGTAAAGAAAAGTGATTTTTTTAAGCCTTGAACTTGCCTGAAAAACTGCAAAATGCCATCAAATCTTCTCCATTACCTCCATTGACGTCCAGGGTGCATCGGCCGGTGGATTTCCCTGCGTGGTGTGAGGTGCGAGTGGAGCCAGTGACCTGTAAATTGTCTCTGGTGCAGACAGCCGATCCCCGCCTGCCCTGCACCCCAGGTGAGGAATTCAAGGACCCCAGCCATGGATCACTCAAGCTGCAGCAGCAGCTTGAGGGATAGAAAGCCACTCAAACCAATGATAATCTGTTTGCCTATGAAAATAATACCCAATACAATTAAATAGCAGCAGCTACTTTTGACATATACATACTGTAGAAATACACTAATAGCATGTGTACGTTTTGGTGTTGTATTAACAGTGCAGGAAATTTGAGCGACATTTGTCTGTGAAAGTGTATTTAAGTAAAACTGCAGTATTTTCCAGCAGAGAATTTTGTAAAACCGACCACCAAATGATGCAGCATGCAAACAAATTTGGGAACTTTGGGCAACAATTTTTAGATAAAACTTCCTCTTCAGTATATGTTTGATGTCAGTTATTATAGTGAGCAGTTTGTTTGCCTATGGCGGCTCTATGCTTCGAACTAACCAGAAGCTGTGCAACTTTATTTTGATAGAAACTGAATTTTTCACGCCAAAGATTGTTTGTTTTTGGGAACTTTTACATCAATCCAAATGCCGTATCTTTTAATTAACCCAATAATGACTTGTTGTAAATATAAGCATTTATGTATACACACATTCATTAATATATGTAACAAATTCAATTGAATTTGACCTGTTTTCTGGTGTAACTCATTTAACCTCCAAATAAAATTCTTGTTTACAAAGAGAAATTAGTCCTTCACACATCATTTATCAAAGTTAAATCACACTTTTAATTCATTTTTCTTATCATATTTACATCTCAGTACAGCTTTGCTTGAGCTGAAAGACAGTTAAGCAGTAAAAATATCTTTGATAAGAAAGAACTGTCTCATAAAATCAGAAATATGAAGTGTGCAAGTAAATAAAGGAGACGAAAACAAAATAAATACAGAAACGCACAACAACCACAGGGATAGTTGCATTTCACAAGATCAACGTGAGTCGATCTTCCGAAAAGGAAAATATACTCAAAGTTAGGATGCATCAAAAAATGCATATGACAAAAAGGCAAAATATAGGTTGCATACATCACATATGGAATTCATTAACAGCTCTGCATATACAATGGAAAGAAAAAAAAACAGAGTCGTTCCTGAAATGTGCATCTCTGTGCTAATATTTGTCATCCAGACAGAGGGGAAAAAAACAATAAAAAAAAAACACTGTGTCTCTCTCTCTGTGTTTCACACACAGAGCACCATGCAAACATCTGTCACCCCCCTCATTAACATAATATAATTCTCACAGTCAAATATTAATGCTGTTGGTCCCTGTAAACTGGGACATATAGGATGCCAAGGCCGGGTTGGTAGGCAGGACTTTGATTGGCAGGTCCCAGCTGAAGGTATCTACATCGACTTGTTCCGCCCCGGCCCAAACTGTGACCTCTGATTGGTTCTGCAGAACAGTGGGTGGTTCCATAGGCTCCCGGGCTGTGACGAATTCAAAGTGCAGACGCCACCTAAGAGATACTGTTCAAAGAGGCAAGCATTTGGTTGTTAAGTTCATGTATAACAGTTTGACTTTATTCTGAATATCATGGTGTATTACTTAAGACATATTTGACATCAGGCACATTTTAACCATCTGGTGACTGACCTATGTCTGTGCTGAAACCTGGTGTGACATTTAGGGGAATGGGGAGGGAGAAGTGGCTGGAGGCGGTGTGGAGGCAGGACTCCAGGTGTCGCCCGTGTCCGGTAACACTGACAGCCTGGCCGGGACGCCGCTGGTACTGCTGCTGGATCTCCTCTTCACTCTGCAGGCTCACGGAATACTGGGTAACACATAAAGAGGTGTACAGGAAGTCAAAATTCACTAATTAATTAAACAGAAAAAAAAAAAAATGCCGTCTGTAGCAGCACACAAATACAAGAAGTATAAAGACACCTGTAAGCAAGGGATGTCACCCTCTGAGAAGTTGAATGTGCCGATGATGTCCTCCCCGAGTCTGTAAACAGTCTTGAAGATGCAGAACTTTGCCACTTTCCCTCGCATATTGGTGATATTGAACATGTCTGAAGGAAACAGATTTCCATAGGTCAAAGCGGAAATCCAATTTTTTTTTTCCCCATACTGTGTGTGTGTGCGTGTATACACATACACACAGAGAATCTGACTCACGTGGACAGCGTCTTGAGGTGGTGACCATCAGCATGTCCAGTGCTCTCTCCAAAGGCCGAGCATCCCTGCGGCTCGCCTCCTCTTCCTCTAGGAAAGGGTTAGAAGGAGAAACCTCCTCATCCTGGGGAAACGGAGGTTCTGGCATGCCTACAGATCAGACAGGAAAATGTCACACATTACCTGTGGTTTCAAATGCAAGTGGCACACCTGATTAAAATGGAAAGCATTTAAGTGAAAAATACAAGCATTAGAAGTGAGAAGTGATCCATGGTAATCTCACCCTGTAAAACCAGCACTCTGAAGGGAACTCTGAGGAGTTTGATGGGAGAGTTGACTCTCTGGCAGCCGATGGTTAGTTTGTAGACGTATTTCACTGCCTGACCACGGAAACTAGGAGGACCATCTATGGGTACGACTTCACTGTATGAATCTGTGGTAGAGCGAATGACAAACATAAAGATATATGTGCATTTGTAATTGCTGCATAACCAGTTGGGAAAAAATTATGGATGCTAAATCTCTATAATGCCATCTGGTCTCTAGAGATGCTGCTGTTTTTAAAAGCATATACTACACTAATACACTAATATTTTGAAAAATATTTTGTCACAAATTTGTGGCAAACACACTTACAGGTTTTGCTCTCTCCGGGGTCCAGGCGCAGGTCACAGAACAGTATCTTGGGGGGTGTGTCCAGCACACACTGCCCTCGCTCTCCTAGAAGAAGAAAATTTGTGTTGCGGAGATTGAAGGCATATTACACATAAAGCAAAATTTCTGTAACTAGTTTCTGAAAACTGGCGATATTTTTGTTTGTAACAAAACTTTTTGTTTATTTAAAATATAATAAAATTCTTCATGTAAATGCACTTCTATGAATGTTTAATGTGGCGAATTTGCTTTTCAGTTTCACAGATTCCATCTTCTCCTTCAACTGACCTCTGCTTGGAATAAGCACTGTGTCGCTTTCAGCCTGGACATCCTGTTTGTTGCCCTGGGCCGGCAGAGCCACCCTGCTCTCACTGGCATGAAACTGGCAGTGAATCTGGGCGCTGGCCCATGCCAACATCTCACTGGGACACAGTTGGAAAACAAAGGGATACACAATGGCATTTACAGACTGATTGTCACATGTGAGTGGTTAAATGTCTTACATCACATGGCTCCCACTCCATATGGGGTAGTAACACCATAGATAACCAAGAAAGATTCAAGATTCAAAGGATTTTTATTGTCAATTCACTATATGTGCAGGACATACAGGAAAATAGTGCAACAAAATTTAAAAAAGACCCCATTTACACTTTCTCAAAGTCTCAACAAAACAAAAACCTCCTCATTAAAAAGCCAACTCAATATATTATCTTTAGAAAACAAAAACAAATCATGATTTTTAGTTTAGATTCTTAATTGTTTCATTGACAGATCCCTAAAATCACTGTACATGCGTCTTAAAATATAGAACTTTACACAGCCAACTCAGAAACAGAAACTGGCTTGTTACATGTGAAGCTCTGTTATAGGTGAAGAGGTGAAAGCAGCAAAATCCTACCTGCTAGCAGAGGTGGAGAGGTGGGACATCGGGTTGGTGAACGTTATGAGACACTCCATTAGCTCCCCGGCGAGAAACACGGGGCCTCGGGCCATTGAAGCCACCACCTCGATCATCTGTGCCGTTAGAAAACAACAAGGCTACATTAGAATGCGATCGGAAATATGGAGAACTAAGGGCACTGCAATCTGAAACTGTTTTTCCAGCTGGACAATACTTAGGTGTTGCATGGCTACACACAGAAGTTAACTTGTTTGGTCCAGCCTGCTAATAGTTTGTTTTGAGAATAATTTAAACACATACCTTGGCCTCAAATGATATTGCAGCAAGACTATTACGCTGTCTTATCTTGAGGCACACAACGTTTAACCGTATTTCTAGACAAATCGACCGTATATTATTTAGTTAGCTACCACTCCAGCTATAGTAAACAAAAATCTAGATGTAGGTATTCTATATCCGCTGCCGTACGACCAATCACAAACCACGGGAAAACAAAACTGTAAAAAGATGAAAACATATCTCAAAAAACATTCATTTTATTTAACAATAAGTGCTGCCTAATGTCCGAATAAGGTGTCATTTTTCGTTAATCGTTTTTGAAAGAATAAAACAACAAAATAAAACTTCGGAAACTTTTTTGGTCGGCCATTTAAAAGACGTCACGTGGCAGGACTACTGAGAGGTGGGTAGTTGCTGTGGTAACTGGTAGGGAGGTGTAAGTTCAATCTTCACAAATATCTTTGTTTTTGTCCATTAACACCACAAATTCTACAGAGGCCATTTTATAATTTTAATCCTAATATAACCGTATATATATCAAAATCTGCCAGTGGCTGTCATCTGGGAGAGAAATTAAAAAGTACGGATAAAGATAAACCCCCCTCTGTACTCCAAATGGTACAGGCTCAGCAGCGGATGTGGCGAAATGTTGTAAAATATGTCCCTAAGTCAGGCTTGTCAGGCATCATGTATGTCCACTCTTTACTGATTTTGACTCCAGCAAACGCCAACAACATCTGCCCATTATTTGGTTTCTAAATGAAGGTAGTTTAGGAGCTTGGTTGGGGTTCGGATCAGCCACTCTTCCAAACTAAGCGGCATCCGTACGCTGCCTGAGAGAAATTGCTGCCTGAGATTCCCATTTGAGGGCACAAAGTTGTACCGTTAAGTTACAAATGTAGACTATTTGCATATTGAGCGCCGTGCTAGCAGATGCTACTGGGAGCTGAGAGAGGTCGGGTGCAAACTGTAGCGGGATGACGACGTAGCTCAGGTATTTAAAAAATGAGAGTCTCTTTTTTTTTTGTTGCTTTTAACGGAGAGTTAGTTAGTAGGTTCAGCTCCTGCTCATTGGCTTCAAAGCGATGCGATGGGTTGAGCTAACTTTACATGTTGAATGCTTAAGGTGATATAATGTTATTAATTTGCGGCTTTGCTGCTGAACGCCGGTTACTGAGATGCTTGCTTGAAATCTTCTTGTATCCCCACCGTGTAAACGTGAGCCATTTTTTTTAGCCATTCTTTATTCTGTTTAGGTCTCCCGGCTAAATGACTGAGATCCTCGGTACTTCCTGTCGGCCTTCAGCTTTCATCCATCCATTCATCTGTCCAGACACCACAGCTGACCGCACAGCCACATCCGGACTCCATACAAAGCGAGCAAAGGAATCTGTGAAACAAACTGTTGCAAATAGTCTCTTAGGATATGAACATAAGGGGCTGTAGAGACTGAGTGATCATGTGGTCAGTAATTATCCAATAATGGCATTGGGGCCTCCTACCTGAAGGAGCAATTATTCACCTGTCGGCCCCCATCCCACAGGTATTCAGAGTTTGAAAACCTGTTTGTCCCATGGGAATGAGTCTTTGCAGTTTACTGATCCACTTACGGATTTCTAGCTCACTCGCAGGCACCTCCTTGTTTTTGCTCCACAGTGAAGGCATTGCAGGTTGACTGTGTTTACAAAAGGTGGTCCCAGCCCTGCACTTGAATTCACTCAGTGTTTACCTGCTCCCATTCACTATTTAAAGCTCCCTGTTACTAGAAATCCTGCTAAGATGAGTACTGAGTGGGGTGAGAAATCTACAGCGGACCTCATGAGTAGGTATGTCTCCAAGGAAATGGGATATGGAGTACCCAAGGAAGGTTGGCGAATCTGTCTGGCACACGAGTTCAAGGAGAAGAGAAAGCCCTTTCAAGCAAAAGATGTCTCGCTGTCCAACATGTGGGACCACATTGGCCTTGGAGTCAGGTGAGACTTTTACTCCCCTACCCCCCACTAAATGTACAATGGACTAAAAAGAGATTTTTATTCATTATGGGGACGTGCAGATTAACGAGAAACAGTCAAACATTCGTTCAGCTATGGGTTTGTTTGTTTTTTGCACACCCTGAGGATTTTTCCTGTTTTGACACTGGCTGTTCCAGTTTACACCTCCACGTGTCATAGCAACCTTTAGTCTATACCATTAAACCAATGTGCATGTTTCCATGGTGTGGTACCTGTGGAGCCATTAGCCTATAGTGTCATATTTCTCCACCCACACCTGAAGGAGAGAGCAGGCGCAAAGTGCAATCCTGCTTTGAAACGGTCAATGCAGCCACAAGTTATCATAAATATTAGGACAGAATAAAACAATGAATCGTTCACATGAAGGCTGTTTAATTAGCAATTAAAAAGACACATTTCAGCTCTCACTACAGTAATACCAAAAAAGCATGAAACAGTAAAAAAGTATTAAACTAGCTGAGTATTAAGTGTATTTAAGACTGATAACCATGGTGTATTGCCTTTGTTTTTGTCAGTGTCTGTTAAAGAATAAGTGAGTTGTGTCTGTTTCTGTTTTGCATGTGCCCATGATAAATAGTTATTGGTGTTTCTTACCAGTGTTTTTTTCCTTGGTATTGCCACATTTAAGTTCATTCACTCCTCCATGACTTTAAAACCTCTCCAGCAATAAAAGCAGGCAGGTTTCAGTGGTCTATCATTTACTGTCCCACAAACATGAAAGGAAACACAATGTCAGCTTGTACAGCTGCCAGCAAATACAGCCTGAACGAATTCAGCTGACTTGTCTGTCTACAGCTGTAGAAAAAATCTAGCACAAACCTCCACTTCTGTTGATATTTTACAAGCATACAGTACCCTCAGCTTAGGTTGATAAAAGAGAGCTCTTTCCCATTTCTCATCCAAGGTGTATCTTGGTCAGCTTTATCACCATGGCAACATTTGTTAATTATTGCACAGATTAATGTCATGGCTGTTATGCCGGAGAAGGAGGGTGTTAAAAACAGTGTTAGTATAGCCACACCTTAAGCTCTGCATTATTTGTGTGAGAGGTGTAGCAATGTTTAGTTATGACCAGTGAAAGGCTGCTGTATAGGGTAAAGTGCACATAATGATAGAAAAATATAAAGGAATAAAGTAAATTATCTCTTTTTGTACATTATACTTTACCTAAAACAATAAGTTCATGCAGTATATTATATTTAAGCTATAATTAAAAACTGCAACAGGTATGAGGGTTTTTTTTCACCATTGTTATATATTTTGTTTTTATTAAAATCTTGAGCTGAGCTTCTGCCAGCTCTGCACTTCTTCACTGGACTGGTGCTTCTACTGAAATCTATTGAAATCTGCTGAATCTGAGACTGAACATCAATAATTAGGACATAAAACTAAATAATTGTGCTACAATAGCTGTAAACAAGTTGACAGCTTGAGTACACACAGGTTAGATTTCGAATAGCACCCTCGGCCTGCATTCACAGATTGAGATCAAGGTAAGGACCGTTGTTTGCATTCCAGCTGAGCTGCAGAACGGCACGATCCCGACAATAGCACAACCTGCCATGGCTTCAAATAACATGCTCTCACTGACCCCATTCATCTCCTCCTGAGTGGACCTGTGTTGATAGGCCATTGTTGTTTATCTAGGCTGAGCTTTCATGTGAGGTTATTGTTTTCAGTGCAGTCAGATGATGTATTGTCATGCACAGCAATTTTGCCGCTGCACTGGATCGTCCTCACAAGCAGAAATCCTTTTCTAGCTGAAATATTATTGATTATACAGGTATGTAAACAAAGTTGTAACGCTGAGCACGAAGTTATCTCTCTCCCAGTTTAGACTTCTGTTGATGATCGTTGATGAGGTACTATATGGAAGTAGTATTTGATTACTATATTAGGATTTCCTGTAGTGTATTTTAGGGCAGATGGGCCACCTTTCCTGAAACAGAAGAAGGGCTATTTCATACAGGGAATGGATTTAACAGGTGTGCCTGTTGTTTGGGCATAAGATCACAAGAGGCATCAGGATGGGAGTTGCTTCCAAGGCCCTTCAAGGACCACTGAAAGTCAAAGCACGAAGTTGAAGTGTAGTAAGACTGTCAGGAAAAAGCTGAAGTGTTGTAGGCTAATTGTAATGAGGAGCATGATGAACACTGCAGCCAGTTCTGTGCCAAACTATCGGCCTGTCTAATGCAACACAACCACGGAACCAAAAAAGGCAGCTTTATACTTTCGGGATATTTAGCAGAAAATCTAGCATGTCTCATATCAGAGTTCAGAGCATAAACAGATGAATGATTCTGACGTTGAACTCCTGAGCCGCTGGCCTCAGGGCCTAGGAGCTGTTTGAGACCTTTAGTAACATAGCCTAATTAATAATTTACACTACAATCCTGGTGTGCTAGTGAGTGCTGCGCCTAGACACACATTCACGCACACACGTACACATACTCCTACTGTTAACATCAACCAGATGAAGTAGAGCTAAACTCTTACACACTTAATTCCCCTCATCCTACAAGTACATCCTTCATGTCACTGCACAATTCCCCTCTTTTCTCTGTGCCCGTGTGTGTGTGTGTGTGTGTGTGCGCGCATATTGTCCGCCTGTTGAATGTTGAATCCAGCTTAGCCTGAGAGGGCTAAAGGCTTGGAAATGGCTGTAGCTGCATTTAACTGAATATGAATGGAAAAATTAAACAAGCAATAATTGCACATGTGCTTGTGATGAAAGCCGAGGTCGTCCCTAATCAGTACCGTTTAACACATGACCATAGTTAGGTTCACGTGTCAAGTTGTCAACAGTGTCTCTGTTTTTGAATATTTGTTGATTTCCTCGCTTGTTTTTAGCCATCTTCAAGAAGTTTATCCTTGCATCCTTCCACTTACAGTATACTGTGCTTGTGTTCAACCAGGTATCTAAAATGGTGGTACAAGAAGACCCAGGTAGAAAAGAAGGCTCCATTCATTGATATGTTTCGTGCCCAACCCCTACGTCAAATATATGGTAAGCTCAGGTCTATCTTTGTCCTTCTTTCCATTAACATTTATGATGTGACATAATAAGAAAGATTTTTTCATGATCATCATAGGATGGCTCTAAGGTGAGCATTCATTTTCTCATCCCCTGCAATTTCTCAGTGTTGACTCTGCACTCCTAATTTGCAGGTGCCCCACTTGGTGGTATTGGAGGAGGTACCATCACGAGAGGTTGGAGGGGAGAGTTCTGTAGATGGCAGCTTAACCCGGGAATGTACCACTACAAAACTGTTACAGCCAACCAGGTATACAGGATCTTAAATAGACAGAGACTCGCATACTGTATCATAAAGAATGACCTTGTTAGAGGATATTTGTCTGGCGTTGTATATTTATATACTTATATAACAACAGCTTCAGTAGACTACAAAGCAAAACATAATGTGTTTGGAGGAAAGGGTGTGACTCTTTGTGTCCCAAGAAAAACTCACTGTCCTGGTCTTCCTGTCATTCTCACTAATGTGCTGTGCTTTGCTACAACCAATAGAGATGTGGCCATTCAAGTTCATTCATGTCCCGTGAGAGTTGTTAGAGGACATAAATTACGTACTTCATTTAAAAAAAAAAAACTCCTTTACGTGTCTCGTTTCCTAACATATAAACAAAGGATAAAAAAATCACTGATATCTCTTCATGTTCTTTTGCTTGATTTCCTTTATCTTAGTTCACAGTTTGTTTGCGTCGTGGAGGACAAACAGTTTACCAACAGGTCCTATCTGTAGAGCGTCCTCCCACATTACAAGGCTGGAACTGGGGTTACTGCGGGGAGTATGCCTTCTACCACGCCTTGTACCCCCGCGCCTGGACTGTCTACCACCTGCCAGGACAGAACGTCACCCTAACCTGCAGACAGATTTCCCCTGTCATCCCCCATGACTACCAGGTAAATCAGGCGTCCCTGGATTTCGATCAGTCCAATTTGAGTATTAATATTTTAGGTAATATGTGCTGACTTGTTTGTATTATACTCCACCATACACATCTTATTCCTCTCAGGACTCTAGTCTGCCAGTGGCTGTGTTTGTATGGGACATAGAGAACAAGAATGACCACGATCTAGATGTCTCCATCATGTTTACTATGGTCAATGGGTCGGGACACAAGGACGACAAGAGCGGGGGACACTGGAATGAACCATTCCACCTGGAGAAAGAGGGGGAGGCAGTGTCTGGGGTCTTGCTACATCACTGCACTGCAGTGAACCCTTACACTCTGTGCATTGCGGCTAGAGAACAGGTTTGAATTTATGATTTTAGCAGCTTTTTGTGGTGGGTTGTAAGCAGTTTCTCAGGCAGCTCCCAGGAAACAAACGAAAAAACTAAGAAACAATAGTCTGTGTTATTTGGAAGTGGATTTATAAGATCAGCTGGGTTTTCTGTGTGAAATCTGCTGTGGTAATTAGCATTAGATTTTAGATTTACCAACTGTGTGTGTGTGTGTGTGTGTGTGTGTGTGTGTGTGTGTGTGTGTGTGTGTGTGTGTGTGTGTGTGTGTGTGTGGGGTTGTTGTTTTAACAGCCTGACAGGGAGGTCAGTCACCAGACAGCATTCAGTCCAAAGGGAACTTGCGGCAGTCTGTGGAGTGACCTCATCACTGATGGACGACTGGACTCTCCTACAGGTCAGTGTTTAAAAACAGATTAAGAGGACGCACAGTGGAACAGATGTCTAAAGTTAATCGCACAATGCATGGTCATCTTTAGTCTTTTATTTCTAGGGGCTATGAAAAGTTTTGTCAGCTTATTGTCAGTCAGTGGTTATGTCAACAAAGACATAAAAGCTCAGTAATGTCAGCAAGGGCTCAACCACAAATGCTTTTAAATGTAAGATGATACTTCACAGCCTGCACTTTATGGCATTTTCTCCACTCTATTACTGTGATTTTTTTTTTGTTTTTTGCATGGTATTTTTATTTGTTGTTCTTTTAGATAACTACAGTGTTTTTATATAAATATTTTCAGCAATGTGCTTAATAATATATTATATATTATATATGTCTTACCTCTGCAGGTTCCAGCCCACCCACGCCTAAGGGAGAGAAGGTGGCAGCAGCGTTGGCTGTGGGCTGCTCAGTGCCGGCTCAGAGTCATAACAGCCTGGAGTTCTCTCTGGCCTGGGACATGCCCAAAATCACCTTCGGCTCTAGGGAAAGGGAACACATCAGGTACATAGCTAAAGCTTCTTGTTTTGTTGTCCGTTGTCGTGCAATGTTTGTCATAATGCATTACACAGTAATAAAATAATAATAAAATAAAATAAAATAGTATGAGTCTTTCTTTATGTCAATTAGAATTTGTACTGCTGTTGTGTTGTGCTTCACTGTCACATGCAGACACTGTTCCCTTTGGCTTTGTTTGTTCTATTGTCATATTTCTTTGGTTACAATACAAAAAGACAACAGTGTTTTCTGCTTTTGCATTTGCTGCATGTGTTGATGAACATGAAGCTTTCTTGTACAGATGTCAGCAGCTTGTGGCTTTTCCGTTTCCAGGAGATACACTCGTTACTTTGGGACCACAAGGGATGCATCCCCCTCTCTGAGTCACTACGCCCTAACACACTACAGACAGTGGGAGAAGAGCATTGAGGAGTGGCAGAGACCAGTTCTGCAGGACAGGTAGTTCACAGCTCTGTAAACACCAATACATAGGTTTTCAATTGGTTTTTCAAAGGAGACATCCCATTTCCAAACCATGAATGCTTACACTTGTTTTTGAACTGTCAGTACCACTCTGCAAGTGAGCACTTGTTTTACCTTGGCTTGTGTTTCACTCATGTATTACAGTTCTCTCCCCCCCTGGTATAAATCGGCCTTGTTTAACGAGTTGTACTTTGTGGTGGACGGAGGGACAGTGTGGACGGAATTAGCAGAGGATGCTGATATCAGTGCCGGTGTGGGCGGCGAGGACAGGGGGCTTCCAGCTCAGCCTGCTGTCATCAAGGAGTACGGCCGATTTGCCTACTTAGAAGGTAAGCGCCAAGGGAAAACACTTTTCTATACTAGATAGTGTTGAGGACTAGACGCTGCAGTTTAGAGCTGTTGATTTATCAATTAGTTTAATCAGCAGCTGTTTTGATAATCAATTAAAAGAGAATATAAACATTGTTGTGAATACTATAAAATAAAAATCTGTGAATGCTATATATGTGTTTTGTGACCTTAATTACCAAGGTGTTATTGTTTACCAGGTCAGGAGTACAGAATGTACAACACATATGATGTGCACTTCTACGCTTCTTTTGCACTTATCATGCTGTGGCCCAAACTTGCCTTGAGTGTGCAATACGACATTGGTGAGTGAAGAGCCATTGTCTTATTGTTTTATTAAGTATTTAAGCATGTGTACTTGATAAAGTGCAATACCAGGCTTTACAGCACTGATCTCTTCTCAGCTGGCAGTGTGGTTCAGCAGGACCCAACAGAGAGGCTCCATCTGATGAGTGGGCAGTATTCTCCTGTCAAGGCCAGAAATGTGGTTCCTCATGACATAGGAGACCCAGGTAAGAGAAAGATTAAATTAACAGGAACTCTGGAGGGAGTGGGTTTTTACACATTTATTTTCTACAAAACATCTATAACTCATGACTGCTTTTACTGTTCATACTGTCATGAACTCTCTCTCAGTACTGTGTGATGAATCTGTCCATAGATGATGAGCCGTGGCAGAGGGTGAATGCCTACCTCATTCATGACACTGCAGACTGGAAGGACTTGAACCTGAAGTTTGTCCTTCAGGTCTACAGGGACTTTCATCTCACCCAGGACAGTCAGTACCTTCGGGACATGTGGCCCATCTGCCAGGTATAACTGACTGATAAAGTCGTAGTAATACTGTGAGAGTTTAATTCAGACTGCACAGCAATCCCCCGCTGTGTGAAACACAGGTCATCTAATGGAAATACCCCATTAATTACTCTCTGTAATTAATCTGTAGCATTAATACAAAACTGGAGTACAATAGAGTATTTGGTCAGACTTTGTTCCACTCCACTGTTTTCTTATACTGGTTGATCCCTCAGGCGGTGATGGAGTCAGAGATAAAGTTTGACCTGGATGGAGATGGACTAATAGAAAACTCTGGATATGCTGATCAGACCTATGACGGCTGGACAGTGACTGGACCAAGGTGAGAGTTTAAAATGTGGACAGGGTGAAAAAACATGGCAGCCTGAAAAAGACGATGTATTTTTATTTTTTTTTAGATGTTTTAGGCATTACATTTAGACAGGACTCTAAGAATAATTAAGTACTATAAAGTGTTTTAGCGTACGCTCAGTGATACTAACCAGTCACTATTATCACACACAGTCCATTAAGACATTCAAACAATATCAAAGAGTTAGGAGCCATAAAGCACAAAATGTTTAGCTTCAAAATAAATGTAACCATACGCAAAGCTCTCAAGCTGAGAAATTAACTCAAGCCATGTAAGGGGATTCATACAGTGGCTAAATTGACTTTACTTGATTTGGATATTAACGTTTAATTTGCTGATTTTGTGTAATGTAATTAAACTTGTAGTTTCAAAGGAATTAGGGATCCCATTATACTACCTAAAAAAGTAAATTAAAAGCACATTGTTTAAAAGCTGTATGATGCTCATCTGTAATCTGTAACCTTTCTTCTCTGATATAATTCGTATATTACAGTGCATACTGTGGTGGGCTGTGGTTGGCGTCCCTGTGTGTGATGTGTAAAATGGCCAGACTGGTGGAAAACGAGGACGCATACCAACATTACAGAGACATCTTGGACAGAGGCAGTGCTGCTTTTGACCGACTGCTGTGGAACGGTAAGTTCAAACACCCATTTCTTGTGCTGTGTTCAGTATGTATATGGAAAGAGTTCATTTGTTTCCAAAAAAAAAACAAAACATGAAAATCATGTATTTTGACAGAAACTCTTTTTTTTTCCCCCATCATGTTTAGGCAAGTACTACAACTATGACAGCAGCGGCAGAGACCTTTCTAACAGTGTCATGTCTGACCAGTGTGCTGGCCACTGGTTCCTGAGAGCATCCGGGCTGGGGGAGGGAGACTACCAGGCAAGTTAACACACATGCCCTAAAATAACCTTTCGAATATTGCCAAGAGCCAAATTATTTATGTTTTAAATGTAGTAAATAAATGTTTGTTTCCTTTCTCTCTTCAGGCTTTTCCAAAAGAAAAAATCCAGTGTGCACTAAAATCTGTCTTTGACTTCAATGTAATGAGCTTTGCTGGAGGACAGATGGGGGCCGTTAACGGCATGCGTCCTGAAGGAGTACCTGACCGCTCCAGTGTCCAGTCAGATGAGGTCTGGATTGGGGTAGTGTACGGACTGGCAGCCACCATGATCCATGAAGTAAGCGCATGTCCATTTTAGCATTCAACATTTTGTTGAAATTTTGTGAGTGTGCTGTTGTTGCTGTTGAGCTGAGGTGACATCTACTGTTAATTTCTGTTTGGGAACACTGCCCTTAAAGTATCTTAATGATAACTGATGACAAGGGCACATTTGTATGGCTGCTGGTGCTGACTGTGTTTTGTTAAGTGAAATTCTGCCTCACACCTCTACGACTGTCTTTCTTTCTCAGGGTATGTGGGATGAAGGTATGCGCACAGCAGAGGGTTGCTACCGGACTGTGTGGGAGAAACTAGGCATGGCGTTCCAGACTCCTGAAGCCTACTGTGAGAAGGGCATCTATCGCTCTCTGGCCTACATGAGGCCTCTGAGCATCTGGGCCATGCAGCTAGCCCTAAACACTTCACAGAAGGATGAGACCACATTAGCTCAAACTGGAGACCTGGACAGGAAGAAGGGACAGAATTTGTGAGAAAATCAGAGCTAGGACTTGAGACTTGAGACTGGTGAGATTAGAGAGGTACAACAAGTTCCTCTAAAAATGACCTCCAAACCCTCCTGCAGCCACCACTCTCATCTGTGCTCCCACCCCTGCAGGGCTCTGTTTGACTAGTTACAGAGCTTGAGTTCAGTTCTCTACTGTTTGTTTTGCTTCAGATGTTTTGTCGTTTGAGGCTTGTGGTCAGTTAGTAGCTACTCTAAATCATGGTATTTTTAGGTGAAGAACTTTTTTTTTCAAGAGCCCACAAATGGTTTCTGAGGTGTTCAGTGTAGGGTGGTAGCCAGGCACTTTCAAAATCATAGCCAGTATCTATTGCTAATTTAAAATGGTTCTAGCAACATACTGTTTGCATGCATGTACACACATGCAAGCACTACATTTAAGAATTTGCAATCATATTAATAATAATTGCATACTTGCAACAAGTTTAAATGCGAAATATCTGAGGACTGTTGTCAGTTATTATATCAGCCACATGTAGTCCTAATTGTCTTCAACAGCTGAGTGCATCAGAAGGCCTGTGACTGAATGTCAGATTTGATTGATAGCTGGATCAGGTATATAGACACTTGAAATTTTTCATTTCACTCCACTTAAATTGGAATGCTGTAATATGTGATGAGCAGCGCTAGAAATTAAGTCGGAAAAAAGTTTTTTTTTTTTTTTTTTAAATAGCATTTGGTGCCTTGATGCATGTTGGCCTATATCTACAGTATATAGGCTACATGTAGTGGCAACATTTACTATGTTTTATAAGGTCCAATACTCATGACAATCATGCTAAATAAATGACTGAATAAGACACAACAGGGTGTTTGTTATGCTGTTAATTAATGAAAACATATGCCATAGTTATGAAATACAAATAATTAGCTGCCTGAGATGATTGTTAATTCTTTAACAGGAATTCCAGAATAAAATGCTGGAAATTAGGCACTGGATAGGTTGTTATGAAATTTGGTACATAGCATCCTGTATGCCATGATGCTCTTACTCTTATGCCTGAGGTACAGAAATAACTTTGTACATTTACATAAATTACTGAAGCACAAAACCACTCGTCCCTGGGTGGGCTCGAACCACCAACCTTTCGGTTAACAGCCGAACGCGCTAACCGATTGCGCCACAGAGACTGACTTACTGTGTCGTTGAGGCTGTATGGCCTCGATCTTCTACCCCCACCCACCTGTTTTTGCTTAATTAATGCGCCTGTAACCCGGTTCGCCTTATATATGAAAATAGACACGGTCATTGATAGTGCGGTTTATAATCCGGTGTGCTTTATAGTGAGAAAAATACGGTAATGTGTTTTGCAGTGCATTACGAGTCCTTCATGTTTGGTTTATAACCCAAGAGTTGTGCCTTATCTCCATGCTTCTTTAACCCTTACACCTGCACACTTTGATAACCAGGTTACTCGTTTACATGATGTTTTTTCGTTTAAACACAAAATGTCTCGTCCCTGGGTGGGCTTGAACCACCAACCTTTCGGTTAACAGCCGAACGCGCTAACCGATTGCGCCACAGAGACCACATAAGGGCAAAATGCTGAAAAATACGGAAACAATTGACCTTTAATAATCATGCCTTCTAGACGTAAACATCAAAGACAGGTCAGTGGAGGTTTAACACTGAGGCCACGCCCCCTCGGTTTTAAGCCAGTGTGGTCTCTGTGGCGCAATCGGTTAGCGCGTTCGGCTGTTAACCGAAAGGTTGGTGGTTCGAGCCCACCCAGGGACGTAGCATTTTCTGCTCAGGTGAACGCTGGCCCATCTTTGTGTAGAATCAGAGGGGACAAGACTGTCTTTCGTTCGTGCAAACTGCAGCCAGATATGAAACTGTTACAGCCCTTGACAATGCAATACACTTGTGAGCTGTGTAATCAGAGCTGACCACATTTAAGAGGTTGCCTCCCTAAATGGGAGGCAATGGGGGAGGGGCAGAGGCAGGAAGGAGAGGGACGGTGAAGCTATGTATGCTTTCATAACAGCGTTGTCATAACTCCAACAGTTCCTGCAGTGACAATCTATCCTCCTTTGAGTATGGTGGACATACACTACTCACAATAAGTTAGGGATATTGTTATTTACATGAGTGGTTTTCTTATTTGGTCTGAATTATAATGAAATAAGTAAAAGTTCCCTCCGACTTCCGGAAGTCGAGCTGTGACAATTCTGGCACGATGCCAGAGCCATCTACAATAACCAAATCTGTTCTGCGCTGACTGGTGATGCCTGCCCAGACTGTTGCACCTCCTCCACCAAAGCAAACCCTGGGGGCCATGTTGACCTCGGCGTATCGCTCACCTCGCCTTCTCCAGCAACGCTGACGACCATCATTTCTGTGCAAGGTGACC
>JBBMJY010000016.1:3617055-3632549 GCA_037833715.1 Toxotes lorentzi | reverse complement strand
TGTCATGAACTCTGCCAGTAGTTCTGTGTCTTGATGCAAGTCTGCTGATGACACTTTGAGACACACCAAGTTCACGATCTGACTGCCTGCCACCGACCCGAAGGCGCGCTATGGCCAGGTGAAAAAAAAGCCCGTATGTATGACATCCACTGAGTCTCTCACAATATCCCTTACTTATTGTGAGTAGTGTTATGGTCAGTGATATCCCTTTACCGCTAAGACACAATGGACAAGGGAAAAAAAACAAAACAAAATGTCTCGTCCCTGGGTGGGCTCGAACCACCAACCTTTCGGTTAACAGCCGAACGCGCTAACCGATTGCGCCACAGAGACAAGGTTGCTGCAAAGACCACAGTTCAGATCCTTTGTCTGTGTGCTCCAGAGCATGGGGGATGGGTGTTTTACAGCCCAGCTAGCTCTGTCGGTAGAACATGAGCAAGTCTAATGCCCCCCAAATTTCCAGTAACTCAGCACTTACAATATGTTATTCATAATTTAATTTTAAACTTTGTGTTTCATGTTTTAAGCTCTCCTCCGAGAATCCTGGAAAATCCTATTTAAGCACCACCAGACACTATCCTGCAAGTTACCAGTGCTCTATTAAAAAACAATAACAACCTTCTCCAATGTGCAACAACAAAATGTCAGAAAGAAAAGGTATGCGCCCAACGTGGGGCTCGAACCCACGACCCTGAGATTAAGAGTCTCATGCTCTACCGACTGAGCTAGCCGGGCTGTTGTAGAGACGCCTAAAAAAAGGATTGTTGAGTCCACTAAGACCACGGTCATACACATGGTGTGAGAGCAGTGCTATCAGAATAACCTACGACACAGGATGTCATGTGGTCTCTGTGGCGCAATCGGTTAGCGCGTTCGGCTGTTAACCGAAAGGTTGGTGGTTCGAGCCCACCCAGGGACGGCAGTGTTTTTTTATAGAGATATGAAATGATGGAGCTTAAATTGTGAGCACATGCCAGACTAACATTTTAGCCCTTGACATTGTTTTGAAAACAGATGTGCCTGATAAACCTGTCCGGAATACTGCCTACACTTGGATGAATAGACAAACAAACATCTCTCACATCAGGGTGCCCAAGAAATCTTAATGAAATGTAAGGACTGTCTGACAGTCTCCTAAAGAACAGAGAAAAGTTATGCGCCCAACGTGGGGCTCGAACCCACGACCCTGAGATTAAGAGTCTCATGCTCTACCGACTGAGCTAGCCGGGCTACTGTTTAAGACTTTGAAAGTGGAGTTTAAACCACAGTCTACTGACACATATACAGTTCCCTCAATAGCTGATAAATAGCATACAGTTGTCAACGTTGTCCTCATTTATTCTAAAACCAGGATCATGTCTACAAAAGTAAAAAAACAAAACAAAAAACAAATTACCTTAACGAAAGGTCAAGATGATGCTACTTTTGACAACTCACTCCACATCGATTTACAGCACATTTAACTAGTGTTAATTGCCCAGCCATTAACGCTAATTAAGTCAGTGTTTCATGCTAATGCTGCTACGTGCGCAGGCGTTTTCATTAGCATTTCACTCAACAGATACACGTCCCGCAGTAATTTACCCAACCAACACTTTTTTTGTTGCTGCAGTTTAATCGTAATAAATTAATCACATGATATGTGATATAAGGCACATTTTTACCGTGAAGACCGGCTTGACATTAGCTAGCTGACGTTAGCTAGCTGAAATCTCAAAGTCCGGTTTAAAGGTGCTCGGTGCCTCCAGTTGCACATCAAATAAATAAAATAGAGCTTCGTGGAAATGCTGTATATGAGCTGAACAAGGTTTTAACAAAGCTTAACTTATCCATCGAAATGCGACACAACTCGGGACGAAAAGGCGCTGAATTGCGGTTTTTTTTAACGGCAGCGATTATCTCAGGGCGGGGGGGTGTGTGCTGCTGTGTACGAAAAAACAAAAAGACATGTATAAATTAGATGTCATGCCATACGTTGTGTTTTGAATTAATGCTGCTGGAGCATTAATGTGTACGCTGCAGTTTACTACCATGCTTGTTTCAAGTTGTGCTAAATACATTTTATACTGTTTACAAGCACCGCTAGATGGCGCCACTTCACCACAACAGGGCACGGTGACTGGAGCTGGAGAGCGAGGTCAGCTGCTGTTTCACCCCGAGCTTTGATCCTCACTCCTTGGTTGCCCACTGTAAGGAGAGGCGGTGTTCAGGTGTTTCGGTCGACCGGCAGAGATTTTATTACACTCGGCCACCTTTGTAAAAAAAAAAAAAAATTGTAAGCGGTACAAGGGGTGCCGCGTCCAAACCACGTGATCAAATGCGGAAATTGTCGGGTAGAGAAAGTGCAGCGGAGAAACGAGGGGAGTGGAGGGTCTGGTGTCCGCTTGTGTTTTGAGCTGCCGGTGCTTTCACTAGCTGCTTTCTTCCCCAGGTCCAAACTGGTCCTCCACACACACAGACGGACACGGTTTCTGCTGTCTCTACAGGTACATGGTCGACTCTCACCTGTCGCGAACGAAGCGAGGTAAGGTTTGCTTGACAAAGGAAATAGAAGAAATTTAGATTTTACGTTTCGCAACTTTTTAGGGAAACTACTAGCACATAGCAAGGATGGAGTCATCCGTCAGGACAGATAGCCAACATTTATATTTATGTTCCCCTAACACTGCAGCTGTCCCTGCTGTGTATACTGTAGGCATTGTTAATGTTAATGAAGTAGCTTTTAGTTTATATTTTTATTAAGTGGCGGAAAGTAACTAAATACAGTACAATTTTGAGTTATTTCACTTGAATATTTCCATTTTATGCTACTTTATACTTCACCACATTTCAGATGGTAACGTTGTAACACTGCATTTGACTCCTTTATGATCATTTTTACAAAACAAAGTGATCAAATACTTTATGTAATATTAAAGGTTATGCTACCCAGTTAAGTAATTAAAATTAGCTGTAACATTAAAGTTATAATCCAAAAGTATAATATACATTATTCTGAAAAGGGTACTTTTATTTAATACCTGGGTGAAACTTAATGCAGGACTTCTGCTTGTTATTGAGACTGTAGTAAAACGTCTGGGTACTTCTTCCACCACTGTGATATGGGTCAGTATCTCAGTTCAGTCAAAACTGAGCATAATTGGAATTTAGGATCTTGTTAAAGGTTGTTCTTTAAGACTCCATCAGTTTTATTTTGAGGTACCTAAAACAACCTGGCAGTGTGTGTGTTTTATGTACTTTGTGAATGTAGAGCGGTAATGGTGCAGTAAAGCATTGTGTCATCAGAGTTCAGCCGTGTAAACAGAGCAGATAGTGCTGTTGATAATACAGTGCAGTTTATTTTAGTGTGTATACATGCATAGCACAGTGTTGAGCAGGAATAAGTAGATATGAATGTAGTGAGGTAGTGCAGTGAGGCCGTGTCCACAGCTTATTGAGTGGTGAGATATAGAACAACAGCTACATTTTACTGTATACAGGGTGAAGTAACATTAACTTCACAGTGAACTGCAACTATTGACTATTTTCACTTTTAATTAATTGGCTTATTATTTCCTTACTTAACTGTTTGGTCTATAAGATGGCAGCAATAGTGAAAAATGGCCCAAGTTTACCACGTTCAGATTGCTGGTTTTGTGTGACCAACAGTCTGAACTCAGGATATTTAGTTTACTATCAGAGCGGATGAGGAGATACAGGACAATATTTACATTAGAAATTGTTGCAGATGAATTTTCGGTTTATCCACTTACTAATTAAATGCAGAGTCTTTTCAGCCCACAGCGTATTGACTTACAAAGTACAGTACACGGTTTACTCTGCAGTGAAGTACTGCTTTCTTTATAGTGACAGTTATGTGTCCTGTCACTCCCTGTGTGTGTGTGTTGCACATGAAGGAGAGCAAATCACTTTCTAAAAATAACAGGAATAAATTCAAAGCAGGAGACAAGTACCTGTTGTTGCTCTCTGTGGCATCTGCAATTTTAATGTGACAACTGTGGCACAGAGCAGAGGGAGAGCTATTGGTAACAAAGCCTGGCTGGACCTCTGATTTAAAGAGGTGGTCATGCAAGTTCAGTGCTCACAACCTTTTTAAGTTACTGTAGGAGGGACAGCTCTGTACAGTGCAGTCAACAAGTTAACAAGTCAACCTGTACAGCCAGATTATCTGAAACCTTATATTATTCCTCATTGTAGAGGCAAACTGTGTGCATGGTGCTCGAATATTGGAACAAAGCAGTCTCTCTGAAAACTGTGGTGGATGTTTACTTAAACTGGATTGAATAATAATCTTCACCTTTGTTTTCTCTTCCTGAAAAACTAACCAGGGTTTTGTTTAAAACCTGTCTGGTTGTCTGGCTGCTTGTGTGTCCTGCCCTGTTGGATTCCTTTTTAATGATGTTACTGCAGTCCCAGGTCTCAGCATTTCACTTTTTGGGGACAGTCTGATCATTGCCAATAGCATGGATTGTCACGACTATGAAAATAACCGTTTAAGACTGCCGGGTGGTGTGTACATTTGATTCCCATCAGTGGTTTTACTAATCATAGCGACCTATTTAGGCGCTCAAAACGGCGCTGGTATTTCACACTGCTAAAAGTGGACTATCTTCTGATTCCAAAGTATTCTCAGTGGATGTGACATTGTAAGTTTTCTGTTTCATGATGTGACACGCTTCCTTTCCTGTGTTGAAGTAAGAAAAACGTGGTCTGACACTGATCTTCGTCTGTTTCGTCTTTGTCCCCAGCCTTGGCTAAACTAAAAGAAGGAAGTAGAAACCTTAAGAGTTTCTTGGGGTCAATGGCCTCACAGATGTGAGTGTTTCCTGTTCAAACAATTAAACATAAACACTTCCCACTAAAATGAATCACATGAATTCTAAGAACAACGTCTACACTTGGCACATTTGCTATTTTTGAAGAGGGAACATTTCCAAGGACCAGCAGCATCTGATTTTTGTCCAAATTGGAATTAGATTGTTTATCAAGCCTGGACAAAAAGAAATGTAGGTAACTGGCTTTATACATGAGCATCATCTGTTAAGCTTGGCATAAAGAGTGTGAGAGGAAGCGTGTTTAATTTTCTTTCAGTCAGTTGCTGGCTGCTTTGCCTCTAAATTGAAAACAAAAAGTCAAAAGTTGCCGCCCGGTTAGCTCAGTTGGCAGAGCACGAGACTCAATCTCTCGGGGTCATGGGTTTGAGCCTCACTCTGGGCAGCACCGCCTCCTATGGACCCACCATGGGAGGGACTTCGGTGCATTGTGGACTGGGTGGCAGTCGCCCCCATGATCTGGGTCCTGACCCAGATAAGCGGCAGATATGACAAGTCAAAAGTCACCTTATTTCAGAGACTGTATATTTGCAGAAACCAGTACAACTGTGTTTGGAGGCCAGTGCAAAAAATTCAGCTGTTTGATGTTTTCTTGTTGGGAAAACTAAGACAAAAAAAAGTCCTCCAAGTTCACTCTTGAATACACTGTCAATAAATCTTGACCATAATGTGGAAAGATGTGTTTGTGTGTGAATTCTTACCGCAGGGCAAACAAAACAAATGCGTAGAGTCAATGGAAACACAAAAAGCAGGATTGGCGTGGCAGTGCCCTTCAAACGTGGTGGCTGTGTAATAATGTGAAGAGTTATTCATGGTCACCTAACAGTTTCACCTGGTTTAGACTATTATGTAAAGTCACAGCTTTAGAGAAACTTTTCCGAGTGAGCTTGTGTGTTAATGTTGTATAACAGCAGTAATGCCTGAAAACAAGGCTGCTCCCTTGAGCATTATCGCAGCAGTAGATTAAATAGACCTGCCCGCTGTCACTTTCACTTATGTGCTGCCAATACCTTGTTATTATGCTCTATACCGCATACCAACATACTGTTTATTTTTTATATTTCCATATTTATATTAAGCACCTCCCAGAGATGTAATGAACATTCTCCATCTGTGCGAAGCCCACGAACAGCCGCTTCAGCCCCTTGCTAATCCTCTTAGACTGTTTTGTTGTTTTCCTTTAATTGAAGTCTCTGTCGGGAGTCTCTGGTGTTCCTGGCTTGACTAGTACAGCACAGCTGTGCTCTCAGCTGAAATACAGACTAACCTGGGGTCATGGATTTAGAAAGAAAAACACCCTGGAAAACTTAGTGTGGCGAGCGGTTGTTTCCCCATTTTATTTCTCTATCACGTACAACCTTTAGCTTCCTCCTTATCTTCGCATGCTCCTCTGTTGATCTAATCATTGCCTGTTGTTTTCTGTCTGTCCCTCCCGTTATCCATTGCTAAATGCATCTCTCATGGTCTTCTCAATCCTAATTTGTTTTGCAGGGTCGTTCTGAGGTCAGACGGCTGAGATGACAAGGCTGTGACAGCGTGTGTCCAACTGTGTCTGTACTGGACCAATTCCTGTGACATGGCTGCTGCTAAGAAGAGTGAGTTCTTATTATTTTGTTCACTGCTTGTTGTAATTACTGCGATGTTCACTAACTTTTCATATTTAGATATAAGCCCTTCAGTAGCAGTAAGTTTTTTTTGCACAGCTTTGGGAAGCAGTAGAAACCATTTGAGGCAAACAGGATGAACAGCACTTAATATTCAGCCAAGGCAAACCCTGGATCAAAATTTGTGTGTCTCAGCGTCAAGTGGTCTGTGTTTGTGGTTTAAGGTTCGAGTGAATAATTCAGCCCTGTGCCTCCAGGCTGAAAAATTAGTTGCATAAATGTATTTAAGAAGAAGTGAGGCAGGTCAAGAGAAAGTCCTGACCATTGGTCCCAGAAAGGAAACCAACCCACTTCTAAATCCAGATCTGATTTCCCACAGGCCTTACTCAGTTTCACTTCTCTCCTTTTAATTCTTCCATCTCTTTCCCTAACATTTGATTTGAAAGTTTAGAATTAAGGACACTTTATCCACAATATGATTTTTCTTTTTTGCTAGCAACAATTTACAAAAATGAATACACACTTTACAGGTCCATATAATACAGGGAAACACATATAGTTCAAGCTACATTGTAGTGCATGGGATGGATTACTTCATTACATATAAGCTCTTTTACCCAGCCAGGAAGTGATCATAATGTTGGAAGCTCTATCATTTAATCTGTTGTAGGTGAATTAGATTCCTTAATCTTCGTCCTGCATCCAGTGTTTCTTAGAAGGGATTTACTGTTGCAACGAAAGGAAAAAAAAAATTCTTTGGTATAATTTATTGTGATAGAAAACCTCAAATTAACCTTTTCACCAGGGAGACAGCCTGGAGGCATTCCAGGAAGGTTAATCAATTAAATTTAAATTCAAAATCAATGTTTTTTTCTCAGTTAGGTGGTCTTGGGAAAAGGGTGTGTGAGTAGTGGCGAATCAGTGTCAGGAGCTTTTTGACAAGGGTTTTCGGGGAGGCAAGCAAAATTTACTTCCTCAAAAGAAGCAATGTCTCAATAAAAAAACTCTAGAAACAAGGCTCACAAAGGCCTGAAAGAGAGCTGTAAGTGATTCCTTCCTGTTTATATTACCTCCATGAATAAGCACCCTCTCTTACCTGGTGGAGTATGGATGCTTGTTGTCTTCAAGGACCGCTCTGAAGGCCTTTGTTCTTTTTGATAAGGTCACTGAAAGAAGGCCGATGCAAAGGGAGCCTCTCCATTGACTTTCTGTTGATGGCATTTTGCAAAATGCATTTTTCATCTGTGATGGACTGAAATGTCACAGGAAGAGTGTTTGCCCTTTTTTTTACAGTGAGAGGGAGGAATGTGTTGCCACCTTGGGGAAAATGAAAATATTTTATATATTAGTGCTGAGGAACTTTGAGTAGCTCATTAAAATTGTGTAGCTTTAAAGTCAAATGTGGATAAATCTCCTTGTCCTTATTTTTGATGTGAATGTTTTATTTTGAAAACACAGACATATGTTGGTTAATCTGCAAGAAGCAGTTGTAAAGAGAGGAGATGCAGAAAGAGAAGCGCATATGAAGACAGAGATGAATTTTTCCAGTCTTACTGAAAGGCTGGTGAGCAGTACATGCAAAATATAATTGAATTTGAGTCCCAGGTGTGTTTGTCTATTGATGTCCTCATCAGCCATAGAAGCTTTTGATTTGCCGTGGGAGGAGAGGCAGCTTGTGTTAATCAAAACAAGAAGTAAACCTGGAAAACATGCTGGCCATAGTGCTTTTTAGAAAAACCTATCACATGGCGCAGCTGATCAATTGCAGGCAATGGTGTTTGAGCGAGGAGTGAAAAAGTTCAGATGTCCGGTGTGCAAAGGCTGCATTGATCGAAAACAAATGCGGTGCTTCTTTCTGGTCCTACACCTGTACAGACATTTTGGATTTATTTCAGAGAGTTCAGAGCAAAGAAGGCTGATAGACTGACAGAGTACTGTAATATTCAGCAGAGTAGAGGCAGATACACTGACAGATAGATTAGCAGAGATTCAGAAGCAGATAGAGATTAATCTGAAATAAGCCAGTTCAGCAGGGCGTGCATGTGTGTGCACATGCATCTGTCTGGTTATAGGTCTGCTACTACTGAGAGGGTAAGTGTGGGTGTGTGCCCCTGCTCTCTCTTCATCTGTGGTTATAAAACCCATCTAAAAGGCCACAGAGCTCAGTATTGTGATAATGAGCCTGACACAGCGGCTTGGCCCAGAGCTCTGCCGCTCCTGTGATAATGTTGGTGTGATCTCAAAATAATGCCGTAAATCGTGCCAGTGACAGATACGATTCTCTTGTGTGCACATTTTTTTCATCGTTTTACATCGTGTCAGCAAGAATCATATTTATTGCTCTTGTCTTGAGGTGACAAGTTGAGCTTTTGTTCATGTTAAATGCTGTTGAGGCTGTGCCAAGAGGATTCCTGAGGACAGGACAGGACGAGTAGAGCTGCAGAAGTCACTGCAGTGTGCAACTCAATGAGTGACAAACTTGAACATTACTGCTGCTCACATTCCTAGTGTGGGCGGAATTACTTTGGACGTACAGGCATGAAACTCTCCTGGTTTAATCACTAATACAGAACATAAGAAGCTGTGTTAGAAAAGATCTGGTTTTGTGATAAAAAGCCAAAGATACAAGACTATAAAAAACTACTACTGTACTAACACAAAAAAACGTAAGGAGAGACATTAACCAGGTGCATAAGGTGCATTTTTCTAAGAAACAACCAATCGCTGAGCTTATGCTTCTTACCATAAACTGAACCTAAAGATTACATGTATGAGAAAACTGATAACACTAATTTACAGTTATTCTCTTGTGGGTTCTGGGTCTGGTTGATTTGGCAGCTATGGCACTGTGTTTTGTTGCCACCTGCAACAATTCTCAAGTAAGTGTGTGGCTCTGACTGGCCCTAAAACTTTATACGGATCAGAAAATTTGAAATAGAGTAAGCCATTATAAAGGGAACAGGTATGAAACAGAGTCATCATTCTCAAAGCTTAGCTGCCTAAGCAGCCATTGACGAATCCCTGTAATAATTAATCGTTAGCTGTATAGAAAAATAATGTTAAGATAAAGTTACAATTAAGCGAGAGTGTATCCTCCGTGGAAAAACAGCACATTTACTTGCACTCATTGGTTTTTGAATTAATTTTTGAAAGTGGACATATGCTTTATTGTCCTTGGGGAGAATTTATCCCTTTTAAGCAGAGCAGAATAGTGAGTTTTACCTTCATGCCTCTGATGGTTTGTCAGATTTCTTGAATGGATAATTTCTCTTGTTGGAACGAAAGTTAAAGTCATTACAAATGAAAGTCCCCTCTCTTTATATGGTATAATGTACCCTTTTAACTCTAACTACTGATCAACTACCATACAGAGTGAAAGCATGTCATTATTAAGCCTCTTGTGTGCCAAGTGAATGTAATTACAGTCATGGAGCCCTGGTATATGAACTTCTAGGCTTCATGCAGTAAGCCTCTTATAGTGGGAGTAGTAACTTAAAATAACAGGTCCCATCACGTGATTAGATCATTTACTTAAAGTTTTAAGTCTTCATATGGAGAGTCTTTATTCTCTAGAAGGCAAAAACACACCCTTACACTATATTCTTACAGAATACTTTCACTGGTCTGTGATGTTTAATACAACATGTCATGGTCTGTGATTCAGAAGCTCTTAAATCTGATCCCTTTCACTTGGAGCTACAGTGTTTATTTGTGTGGCTACAGACACAGGAGACACAGGGATGTGATTAGCTTTAATCTAATGTGACCTGTTGTGCATCCGTCCATAGGTCTTTCTTCTTGCTTTCCAAGTCAGAATAAGATATGTTCAAGTACAATTCGTGACTACACGTGCTGTTGGTTTGGAATAAAAAGTCCATTATGTTTTCTTGGTTTTATCCTCAAGATATACATTACATTATTACCAGCCTCTGCTCTGTTAACTTAATAATTGATAAAGATGGCACAGACTGCACCAAATGGTGGCTTATCGTGGCTTGGCAGAGAAAGTCAAATATTTCCTCCTCTGACAAGAGTCTTATATTTGGCTTAAAGGAGTATTTTCTGGTTCAGATATGGAGGGGAATAAAAAGAACAAAATCTTTTCAGCTGTCAGGTTTGCTGGAACACCTGATTAAAGTTTAAATTGAACTTAAAGTTTTTGGAGCAAAATACTTAAAACTACACTCACTTATTTTTCTGCAACAAGCTGTAAACACAGCATTGACATAATATCACTGTATAAAGTTGTTTTGCTGAGTGTAACATCAAACAGTTGCTATTTATGTGTCCAGTCGACGCAGAGCAACATTAGCATTTATTTGAAGTTGTGTTTCTGACCATGTGGCAAATTTAAATCCAATGTTCAGTCTGCCTTTATAGCAAAAGGAAGGCAGAGGAGCTTTTTTGGAATTAAAATCCAAGGTAAAGGTTGCACGAACACTTGATTGGCTTGAACACAATTAACACAATTGGATTTATGTTAGTGGGGGGAAAAAAAAAACTTCTTAGTCTTAGGAAAAAAAAACAAAACATCCAGCTCACTAAATTAATAAGGTAGATTATAGATACCTGTGTGGTGTAGTGGTGAAAATGCCTTGTGTTTTCTATGCCCTGTGAGACTGGATATAAATACATCTGAGCCAGAGAAGCAGCAACAAAACACCTAGATGTGAAGTTAAATAGTGTATTTTTATTTCAGAAGGTGATTAGGTAGGTAGACCCCTGTGGTCACGCAGTATTTGAGTTGGCAATCAGTAATACTGGCTACAAACCAAAGCTAAAGCGAGTTGGTCACACTGCTGATTTGAGCACCTTTGAAGTTCTGAATAAATTGAGGATAATTGGAAAGATGATAATAAGCAACATAGTGATGATGGATATGGTAATCCCAGAGTCAAATTTAACATAAACACACACACACACACACACACACACACACACACACACACACACACACACACACATACACACTACAACAGCACTTTTCCGAAGAGTTTCTATGAGAAATGGCATTCAAATTAAAATGATGGATACGTCCCAGCGGCTCTAAAAGGACAACCTTCTATTAATAGAATAGAATATTTAATAAACATTTAAAGGGTTGTTTAAGTGTAGCAGAGAAAGCCAGCATACTGTATTCTTTGCAGTGTTTATCTATTGCTTGCTGTTTAGCTTCTATACCTGGTCTGGGAAAATGATGCTCTATAATAAGACCCAGAGCCCTTTGAGCAGAAATTCAGACAAACTGTTTGTTTTCTCAGAGAGTTATTATTTTTTGGGAGGACAGGGTTTATTTGGAGAACACGTTTCTGTTCTCCCACACTGAGAGTGAATTCCTGGGCAGGAGAACAATAAACATCAGCATGTCTCAGAGTCACAGGAGAGCACCAAAACCTGAAGGGAACTAATATGTTTAGGCAGTAAGCCTGTTCTTTAACCCCTTTTATTTTGACACAGAGATCCCATGGAGACTGGTGTAGAGAGCTTTGTAATGTAATCTTACTGGGAAGAAAAGTTTGATGGCACAGTATATTCACTTGCAGTATAAGATCGCTTGAATATATGAGTGATATAAATTCCAGTCTGTTTGTGTTAGCCTTTGTCCCTTCATCCCTTTCCTGTTTTCAGTTTTTAACTCTTCTTCTCTTCCTCTACTGTCACCTCAGTTTCACCACCTCATGCTTACTTTCTCCCTTTGTCTGTCTATATATGAGGAGATCCTCTCTTCTCTCCCCCCTTTAGTCCTGCCAACACAGTTCACACAATGAAAGCACTGAACACACTATGTGATGGGTACTCTGCACTGTATGTGTGCATAAATACTTTTCTTTGTGTGCTTCTCAGGCCTTAACAGCTACTTGTGCCTTCAGATTACCAGAGCAGGTTTGAATGAGTGTAAAGTGCTCTGCTGAACGCTCCATTATGTCACTAAAAGGAGTCACCTGCCGTTGTGTAACGCATCCTTTCACTCTTTAAACGGACCCAGCGTGAGTGCTCATGGTCATATCTGACCTTCAGCGGCTCTTCCCTCTTTCTCAGGTTGTGCGAAGGCAGGAGGCGTGCGCTTCTCAGAGGACCCTCCCGCTGCCGGAGCCCCATCACATGTTCACTTTGACGAAAAGCTGCATGACTCCGTCGTCATGGTGACTCCAGAGGATGACGGCAACTTCATGGTCAAGGTGTGTTTAACCTTGCAATGCCCTAATGTTTGATCTCACTCAGCTGATGAGTGAGATTTGTTTTGAAAACCCTGGTTTTCATTTTAATAATTTTTTCCCCCTTGGTTTTATTTTTCTTAGTTTTTCCAGATTTAAATGTTTGTAAGCGCATACATATACTCAGCAGTGTCTTTTGTTGTTGTCAGTGTATCTCTACTTTTATCATAAAAGTTATTTAAAGTTGTTTTATCCCAGGGAAACACTCACTCATCCCCAAAAATCAGTTTCTGCTCTGGCTGCATGTCCTGCTTGGAAGCCAGCCTCTTACCATCAGTGTTATCTTCAGTCACTGCAAGGTCACATCTTATAATCGAGCCACTCTAACATGCTAAGTGGACAGGGGTAGAGATAAATCATCTGATACCCTGTTTGTTTTCTGTTCCCGTCAGTTCTGTTACGGGATCGCACAACAAATAAGATTTGCCAACCCAAGAATGATGGCAGCACAGTGGTGCTTTGATTGTACACTACAACTTTATTCTTACGGCAAACTCATGAGTACTGAATAAAATGAATTTCACTCCCACATAAAAACTAATAATGATATCAATCAGAGTGATTTTTGCAAGCACACTATCTGGATAAAATACGTATTTAAGATGTATTTTCATGTTCTCTATGCAGCTTGGCTCAGGAATGTAATATACGAGCCAAGGATGTGAGAAGTGGAAGCGATTGACTGCAGCACTTTAAAGGACCAGTGTGTAGGAGTTAAGGCGATCTATTGGCAGAAATGGAATGTAATATTCAGTTATTTTTTCATTAGTCTATAATCACCTGAAACTAAGAACAGACATACCAAGCACTGGCTTTAGAGAGGGCTCTTTGTGTTTTTACGTTACCTGAAGGCCACCGTATGTTCTCTTACATGCTTGGAAAGGGAGGGGTGAGGGGAGGGGTATTCACTTGGTTGCAAACTGCAACTTCACTGCAACATGCCACAAAATCCTACACGCTGGTCCTTTAATCTGACTATTTACTCAAAGTAAAGCCACAAATTTCAGAGCTGCATTTGCAGAGAAGCATCAGATGTTGCAATCACATGATGATCTGGCCTGAATCCATTTAGTTTCAAGGACTCACTCCGAAATACTGGAAATGTTTGGAGGCTCTTCCTTATAAGATAATGATTAGTTCTTTTGCCCAAGCTCAGTTATCATCTGGCATCATCGCATGCTCCCTTGGATCGAAAACGAGCTGCAGTTTTCTTCCAGCCTAGAGACATCATTCAGTCTCCATCTGTAAAATGGACACCATGTACAGCAGATAACTTAATCCAAGTCCAAGTTAATTGTCCTGTCAAGGTAATAATATCTCAGTGGGTTAGATTCACAGTTAAACTGTGTACCATTGCATGTAAGCAAAATACAAAAAGACACAATATCCTTTCATCTTCAGATGAATCAGTCTAGTGGTAGTCAGCTTAAATAAAAGCCCAGGCTAAACCCAGCTGCAGTGCTTCAGATGTTATCAGACTCATTACTATCATGTTTGAAACAGATATTAAATTAGCTCAGTTTCCTTTGGAAAAACCAACACTACCTTCTCACGGATTAAATCTGTATTTCCCACTGGCCCTGACAGTCTTGTAACTGGTCATAATTAGGGGCTTGACTTCCCCACGGTGCCATGTTTTTCGAGTGGTGGATATAATATTAGAAGGTAACTCTTTGATCTAGTGTGTCAGTCCGTTCATGAGCATTGATAGGTTTTATCTGCAAAACATCCAGGAGAAGATTAAAGTCTCATTACTGTTAATCTCCTCTCTCGGCTATAAAGGCACAGAACAATGATATCAGACTTTTCATCTTTTCTCTGCTGTCAGCTCTTAAACCCTGAAGGAGCTCGAGTCGGGAGCCGAGCATCAGAAATGGAGGGCGCCAAAGGCTCCAAAACTCCAAAAACTGTAATAATTGGAGCCTGTGGAAAAACTTACATTTGACCATCAGTGACCATCAACTTGTTTTAGCTGTATAGACTTGATTAACACAGATGAAACATGTTCCTTCTGACTGCACACTTACAACATAGCTCACTTATTTCTGAGACATTTTTTAAAATATATATATATATATTATAATTTACTTTTAAGTCATGGATTTTTTTCTGTGTCCCAGTGGTGGGCACAGAAAATGAGCTGCATCTCACGTAGCTCACCTTTTCTGGATGGTTTTTGAAAAGGTGTCCTGCCTGCAGGTAGAGTGCGTCCTAGAATCGTTCATGTCAGTATTAAAGAATGACTAAAGCTGCCTTTGTTCTCACTTTCTGGCCCTTTCGCTGTTTGTTGTGGATCCAGCAAAGAACTCTGTCATTCCTTTCTATCTTTTCTTTCTCAGTGAAGGAGGCAGCATGTTTAATCTAACTTATAAAATGGAAATAAAGATTTCCAGCGTTCAGGTTAGCCTTTTCTTCTTGCACAATTTCTCAGGCATACCAAAATCCCAGAGGAAAGTTTTGCGCACACTCACTATAACTAAACTTTTCCAAGCATTGAAACTAATTCACAGCCAAATGAATTTGCTTAAAAGCTGTGTGTGCACGTGTGGATGGGCTACACACTTGGCTGTGACCTTCACAGTTACAGAGCGGCCCGGCTTGTGTGAGTGTGTGCATGTTTCTCAGAGCTCTTTAAGCGAGCTTGAGAGTGGGCGCAGAGTACTGTCAGCCCAGCATCGTGGCTCTTTGTGGAGCTGAGGGGGGTGGTGTTGCTATGGAAACGGCCGAGAAGTGTGTGTGTGTGTGTGTGGGGGGGGGGGGGGGGGGTTTTCCCCCCCCCCAGACAACCCAAAAAGGAGGTGGGAGTTTTTGGGATGAAACCGACCTCCCCCCAAAACCTTTCT
>JBBMJY010000016.1:3592278-3616955 GCA_037833715.1 Toxotes lorentzi | reverse complement strand
CCCCCCCCCCCCCCCCCCCCCCCCCCCCCCCCCCCCCCCCCCCTCTCCCCCCCCCCTTCCCCCCCCACCCCCCCCCTCTCTCCTTTTTTTTTTCTTTTCCTTCTCCTCCCCCCCCCTCCCACCATCTCAGGCAGACCAAAGATGAGGTGGGAGTGTGTGGGATGGAAGCGGCATGCGTACAACAGCTGTATGAATACCAGTTTTGATGAAGGTTATTTGAATTTCCCAAACAGGCGGGGTCATCTGGAAACAACACAGTGTGTTTCTTCTTTGTGCATGCTCTTGTTTCTGATTAAGGTGGTGAAGCCGGGTATGGAAATGAGCAGCTGTCAGTGCTACACAGATCGGCTGAAGCCTTGTTTCTGCAGAGACCACACATTTTTATATTCACATGAGTTTGTGTGACACAGGACAGTCAGAGCTACAGAACTTTCACCACTATTAGAAGGTTTACATGCATCATATTACTGCGAGTAACCAGATGAAAAGTTAATGACCACAAGGATATGTGGTTGCCTATAGGAAACATTAAAACAAGAGAAGGGACATGTGAAGAAGACATACTGTTATTCATTTTTAGTTTGAGGCTGAATGAAGTGAGCAGCTGGATCATGCTGATGTTCTACCGCTCAATCCTAGAGAGCATCATTAGATGTGGAATTACAGCATGGTTTGGCAACCTAACAGTTTGACTAAAAGGCAGGCTTGCCAGCGTGCACAGAACTGTGAGGGTAATAAGGAAGAAAGAATACAAGCCCAAACACAGCCTGTACGAGCAGGCAGTCGTGAAATCAAGCAACAAAAATCATTGCGGCCTCTCAACACCCCCTCTTCACTGAATACAGACCTCTGTCATCAGTAAGAAGACTCAGCGTGCCAAAGTACAAATCAAACCACTCGAAGCTGTCGTTTGTTCCAGCCTCCATTAAGTTGCTGAACTCTAATGTGGAATATATACACAAGCACTTTAGCACTTTAATTCTAAGAGTTAGTTTTTAAACCATTGTGTTGTCAGTGTATAGTCAAATGTCTCCTTTATGTTTCTAGGATGTTTTGGTTTTTTTGTGAAGCAACTCTCCAGTACCGTGTCAAATGGTTCCTGTGATGTTTTTATGTTTTTACGTAAAGCAGCAGACCGTAGCACTCCACTCGAGACAAACGTCCCCTCAGGGGATGTTAAAATTTACTTCTATGTCAGTACTTTGAATGAATGAGTGAGTTTATGAGTCGCACCAAAATTAGTTTTATATTCTAGCACTGCCAAAAGCTGTGGACCAGGATTTAATAGAACTCACAAATAAATCTTGTAAGTCAATGTCTTATTCACTGTCTGTGCAGAATTGCCAGTTTTTTCTTCCCAGTGACATCAAACGTGCAAAGCGTCTCCAGTTTCTCGTCAATAGACAGTGTTTTATGTTCATAAGCACTGAATGAACTGTCTTGGTGAACCGGAATGACATACAGCCTCATAAAATGTGTGGTATTTCCCCTCAAGTTGACTAAAAAATTACGCCATTGTTTTGGATGAACTCTGGAGTCCTTTGTGTCTCTGGGTGTGTTGCACATACCACGTCTTTAAAACTTCCATCGCTCAGTAGTGCTTACACACACCAGACTCATAAACAAGAATTACTTTAAACTGCTTTCTAACAGAAATGTTTCATATCTGCTATCACTTCTTCATCTCAGTCACTGGCACATTTCACTACCTGAAACGTGACATTTCTTTTTTTTTTTTCTTGTCCAGATCCGCAGCATGAAATTCATATTAAATCACATTTCAGAGACAGTTCACAGTCTGTGGACATGCGTGGGTCTATGCTCAGAGAATGGTTATTGTTTTTCTCTGCAGTGCTCTTTCAGTGTTCCCTCTCTCCCCTCTCACTTATTGCTGTTTGCAGCCTCTGCTCTGCCCGTTGCTTTAACCCGGGGGTCGTGTGGGACTGAAACTGCCATTTGCAGCTCTAGCTGGAGGGGCTTTAGGCTTATCTCTTCTTGCCTGCACTTCCCTGCTGTCTCCTCCTCTCTCTTGCCGTCTCCTCTGTGAGGCTTTCCTCACTCCTCTCTCTGATGAGTCCCTCCTGAATTTTTCTCTTTGCTAAATTTTAGTCAGCTACCACCACATCAGTCCTCACACTCTACTTCTCTATTGTTGTTTCTCTTACCTGTCCACCTTAGAGTTAATTATAAAATTGAATTGGGTTGAATGCAGCAGCAAGAGTAAATAAAAGATTGGTTATGTCACTCAACAATTTGCCACCTGTTTTACATTTTTTAAAAAGTCCTATCTTCTTTGTCCTCAGCCTGAAAATTCATGGAGACAAACAGCTGCAGCACAGCATCAGAAAAAAGTATATATCGTCTTAGTAGTAAATATTTAAATATATAAATCTCTGCCAATCTGGCAGAGGTGAGGGGATTAAAATCACCAGAGCAATAACAAATGATTTCAATTAGAGGACTCCTTCAAGGAAAACTCCGACAGTGTAGTGTTTATTAGAGTTACTTATCCATGTTACTCATAAAAAAATAATCCTTTATTTATTGAGCTGTAATGGACTTGTAGTATGCAGTCGGAGGCCAATCCAAAGCCTGTTTCCCCTCGGCCCACCCCTCTCTCCCTGTGGTACAGTCGGATTAGCCCAAAGTTTATAGGAAAGTGAAAGAAGCCATTGTTTTTCCTCCAAATCACTAAATCTTTACTTGACTCTTTGCCTTTCAACCTTATTAATACCTCTCCCTCGCTGCAGGTTGGCTTCCTAAAGACACAGCACCGATATGAGATTGTGTTCAACTTGCCCGAGGTCCCAGCTCTGGGGAAGGATGTGTGTCCAGCACCTGTACCCAGTCCACACCTCCGGATCACTGACATCACACCGGCACCAGAGGGTAACATCACAAAACAAAACAGTCGAGTTTGCATCTCAAATAAGTTTCCAAAGTATGAATAAAACCTCTTTCACTGAAACTGCCAGAGCAGAAAAATCCTCTCGGCCTTGTGAGCCACAAGTAAACAATATAATTCAGAAAAAAGCTGAATTGTAACTTAATAACTTGGTGCAGTCGGTCAGTGCAGCATCTTTCCTCGTCACTACCTGTCAGGCCGCCAACAACAGGAGGCTGATATTGAACTAAAGTAGGTCATCAGTTGGGGAGGAAATTTTTCCAATATCACCCACCCAGCCACTCAGTCTGCGTGTCTATTGATCCTGAAAACGTTTGCAAATAAGATAAATTTTTAAAAAATGTTTTATCGCAATATTCATCAAGCTTGCCTGAAGTGCTACCATTACTGCTTTTTACTGATTCTGTTACAGCCTAACAAACACTGAACAGTGAACTGTATCTTGCAGCTTTGTTGGAGTCTTCACAGTCGCTAACATTACACAGATAGTGGGCCTAGTTTGTCACTCTGCCCCCATTTAACCGGTTGTGGCTAAGAAAGATAAAACTGCTAATGAAGCCAGGTGCTTCCTGAAAATGAGGCTGGGCTTATAGTAATGAAGCTGTCGGTGGTGTTAAAACCTTCAGTATTTTTAACAACAGTCTATACAGCACCAAGGGTGTAGATTTGGTTTCAGAGTTGGAGGGACGGTGAACTCAGAGTCTCTTCGGCTTTTACAGCATAATCCTTGTTTGATGGGAAATTTTAACCCAGCGTAGTGTCTGCAGCCCCAACAACCACCACCAAGAGGACAGGGCAGAGTGTTTGTTGGCTGAGAGATGAGATCCGGGTCCTAAAAAAGACCAAAAATGACTCGCTGCAGCTCTAAAGCTTAATTGTTGAGAGTGCATGGTAATAACTTATAAGCATATTAACATTTTGATCAACTCAGAGCTTCTCCCATCTGGACTTGATGATGGGACACGGATAAGGGTTATTTTAGTAAATGAATCAAACTGAAGCTGTAAAAGTGAAGGGTAGACAAACTGTTTCTGTACTCCTGTTTCTTGTTACCTGTCAGTAGTAAAAAAATATGTATCCAAAAAGCTAATTTATCGCGCTTGCTGTTTCTGATCTCCCACACTGTGTGCTGCTGAAAACATAAATGAAGCAGCACTTAAATCCCCTTTAAATATGTGTTTCTTAATATTAGGCTTTTGCCTGTCTCACTTTGCCTTATCACAAGTTATATTTCTAAGCCACATACAATGCAACATTCATTGAGAGTGTAATATACAAATAGAAAAAAAGCCTGTGCTTATTTTTGTTGCAGGTAGATCTGAGTGAAACGCTTGGAAGTTATTCTCAGCAGCAGTGTTACAGGCTGCACATAGTACCAGATGGCTGAGGATTACAGCAACAGACAGTTCACATAGTGCTGGCTCAGCAGTCCATCTCTGAGGAATCATAAAAACAAAACTGACTCTCGTATGTTTTCCTTGTTTGTCTTGAATCACTGTCACTCCTGTCACGTACTGTCATAAGTTAACCCCAAACATGTGGCACCTGCTCCGGCTAAGAAAAGCCAGATGAAAGAAGTGTAACAGCAAACTTGAATGTGTGCGAGTCTTTGCCGAACCCCCCCTTCACCACTAAACATGCTAATTTGGGCCAAAGGTGATCCTCTAATGTTTCTGGGAGTCGTGCCCACTGCATGCCTGTAACCAAGGCAGGTTACTGACCTTTACTTTCAGCTCGCTCTCACACCCCTGATATTACTCTCTGGTCTGTGTGTGTGTGTGTGTGTGTGTGTGTGTGTGTGTGTGTGTGTGTCAGCTGATGTTAAAAGTGTCTGTGTGTGTGTTTATGGTATTTGTGATTGTTTACTCATCAGTCAGCTGTATTTATTTGTTTTTTCATCATGTGGACATTTTGTTCTTTTGGCCTGCCGGTGGTCTGTCTTGTCTGATCCTTGTTCAAAACATCATCGCACACAGAGAGACAAAGAAAAAAAAAATTGGCAATAGAGACGAAACCCAATCTCTCTTCCTCTTTTCACTTTTCGCTCTCTCTCTGTCTTTTCCAGGAGGTCTGAAGGTAACGTGCGAGTACATGGCCCAGCAGGAGGGAGTCCTGTGCGAGGAAGTGCTGCTGCTGAGCGAGACCAACGAGGACGTGTGCGTCAGAGTCAAAGTTCACGCCAGAGTCATGGGTGAGGCCACTTATCTTAACGATATAAGTGATAATGACCTCAGTTTTCTGTGTATATAGCTAATGTTGCACCACACTCTAGTCTGTAGTCAAACAAGAAACATTAACTTCATACAGAGGCTCTGGCCCAGGGGCCAAAATGGTTAGAAAAACATAAATCATTTGGACATTACTTGCATTTTAATGAATGTAAAGCTCCCACCGATATTTTTTCCATATATTTCTACTTGTTAAACCTTAAAGGAAAACACATATATTTGGTAAAATAAATACATAAAGTGATAAGAACAAATCCCAAAGATGCTCCATTCATGATAATTTTAGAGAAAGAAAAACAGCAAATCTCCACAAATGAGAAGCTTAAACTAAAACTTTAAACTTAAAGGATCAATTGATAATGTAAATAGCTGCAGTGTCTCTGGAATCACAGGTTTACTACAGCACCTGTGAGTCCCTCATTTCTGCAGGTTTTAGTATCAAAGTTTGAACTTGAAGTATCGTCACTAGTGCACTGCTGCCTCCTGCTGGTGAGTCTGCATTTAGGGTCAGAGTCAAAAAGCTCAACACCGAATCACCGAAGTTAAATTTACACACAGTTCTTATATTAAAAACACATCATGACATTTTATAATAACTTATATAGTGCTGAAGAGAGTATCAAAGCATTAGTACAGTGCTGTTTTATAAGACGCTCAGTGGATGGAAATTATAAAACAAAGCTGTTATGCAGCTGTAAGGCAATAACAAACTGCTCTCCTGCACTGTAGCTTTATGGTTCTGCTCTCTACTGTTGTAAAGCTCTCAGAATTTGAATTTTCTCCACTTAAATCAGTGTCAGTAAGACTGCATTGGCTGCCAGCATTGTTGTCGGCAGATGGAGAATTAGGTAAAGGGGGCGTATGTGTGTTTCCATCTGTGCCTGTGTAAATATAGTAGAACTTGTGTGTGTGTGTGTGTGTGAGGATGAGTAGGGGCTCTGTTGGTGGGTGTTTATTTTTACCCACAGAGCATAGCCAGAACATCTGTCCAGATGTCTGTGTGTAATTGAGGCCTGGACAGCAACCAGATCAACAGATTAAGCTCTGCCTCTGCTAATGCTCTTAGCTGCACAATTGCTATTATATCAGTGACTGAGTGAGTAAAATTTAACATGGTACTGCAGTTCGCCTCAGTCATTAGTAATGCATTGTGTGAAGCTTATTAATGAGATAAATTATTCTATTAGTTGAATATTTTGAAAAGGGCTATTGTAATTAATAGCCCTATTAGTATTAATTAATTGCTTAATATTTCCTAGTTTCAGCTTCTCAAATGTGAGGATTTTCTGGTTTATTTCACTGTAAATTAAGCATCTTTGGTTTTTGACTGTTTTTTTTTTTTTTTTTTTTTTATTTACCTGAACTACAGAGGGTAACATGCTTTCATTTGCAGCAGGCGTTTATCAGAGGCAGGCCTTCTTATTCCCTTTGTTTGATAAGTATAATTGGTCATATTTTAACAGAAATCCCGTTTGCCCTGTTACACTTTCCGCATTACGCCTTTCATACAAACTCAACACTTCCTGTATTTCGTCAAATTAAAAGCCCTCTGGCGTTTCCTTGGACAGAAGCCATTAATTTCTTAACGGGGCTTTTATTGTGAAACATTTGAAGGCATACCCTATGCAACAACAGTAGGACGGGATTAAAGGACAACGAAGCAAAATGTCAGTTTAAACCCTGTAAAACATTGGTCAGCGGTTTCCAGCTTCACTGGGAACTGTAAACGACATTTTCACTATTTACTGATAAATCAAAGATTAAGCAACTAAAAAAAATAGCGAGATTGTGGATAATATGTTGCAGCCATAACTATTGTAAATATTTATTTTTAATAACTTTGTTTGTCTGTACGATACAATCGCTTGGTAGTGTGATGGGGTTGGAAGTGGGGGGGAACCCAAAAAAAAAAAAAACCATGTTGCATTGGCCGGGAATCGAACCCGGGCCTCCCGCGTGGCAGGCGAGAATTCTACCACTGAACCACCAATGCATTGCTGATGGAAGATGGTCCACTCCCGAATATGAACAGTGAGCCGTAGGTCGTTATCACAACTCTAGGTGGTATTTAATGCTGGAGATTTCTTATTTTGTGTAATCACGGAGGAGCCTGTTACTCGCTAAGTGTTTGACGGACCTCTGAGATCAAGGACTTGATTCCTCTCTCTCTCTGCCTCTCATCCAGACCGTCACCACGGTACGCCCATGCTGCTGGAGGGAGTCCGCTGCATCGGGATGGAGTTGGAGTACGACTCTGAACAGAGTGACTGGCAGGGATTTGACTAAATCTGAAATTCCTGCTCCAATTTCCTCAAACAACACACACACACGCACACACGTGATTTTGTGCCACATGCAGCATTTCCAGCACCGGTGTGGTTCATCCCAGCTCGTGTTCAGGTTTGGGCCTCAGAGGAAACGGATATCTGTGTCCTGAGAGCATTTACATACAAAAACATTCCTCCGCCGTGACTTTCAGCTCAACATCGACAGCATGTGAACGGACATTTGTCTCTGTGCTGCTTCTTTTTGCAGCTCCTCCACCTTTCTTCCTTCGTTCCTTCGTCCTGTCAGGCTGTGTTTTCCCCTCTGAGCCTCTGGAGGGCAGCGGCGCTCTGTAAACCGGTCCAGGCTCAGATCCTCCTCTCTGCCTCTTGCGCTCCGGTTCACTGTTTTCCTGATGTGCAAGATGTGCAAACTTTCTCCCACATAAATTTCTAGCTGTGAGGGTGTAAAAAGGGCTCGTTTATTTCATTTCAAGCTTTGAAAAGAAGGAACAAGTCTGCACAATTCAGGGAAATACAGCTGAACTGAGAAGCAGCGCTGAGCCTGCAATGTCTCTGTTTCACCATAGGGGGGCACTGCAGACCGCTGTATGTGATGCTCCCCAACGTGAAGGCTTTGCTTTGCTGCGGTGTGGTCACGTTTCTGCATTGAAAGGAAAAATCCAACTTTGACATTCTTAAACATTTATATAGTTTAGGTCTACCAGGTTCACTGCATTTCAGGGGTTGTCACGGACATTTCTGTTGCGCGTCACCCTCATTACTACTTCTTACTTTTTCCAGACTGCCTTTTAGTCAATCCCAAAGAGCGGATGTGAAGCTGATTCAGCAGGTGAATGTGCTGATATGATTTGCAGCAGCAAAAATGGAAAGAAGGCTTTTATTGTCATGAAAAACAGAAAATAATGCTGTTTTTTTCTCTGTATACAGCCTGAGACGCAGTGTATCCATATGAAGAGGCACTGTCTTTTTTTTTATTGTGAGGAAGTGACACAAAGTCTGATGTTTTACAACATACTGTACACAGCCAACAAAAATTATTAGTTGATCAACAGACAAATTAATCCGCAGCCATTTTGGTAATTGGTTCATCTTTTATGATCCGGTTTCCTGCTTTGCAGATGTAAGGATTTTCTGCATTTCTCTGTCTGTTTTATGTTATTGCAGATTTAATCTCTTTCTGTTTTGTCTCTGGGGAATATGAAAATATTCAGTAGTTGCAGGCCTTGCTTTAAAGTGTTTTTGGTGGATTTTTCCTCCCTGCTGCAGCAAGTCCAGTAAAGTTTGGGAAGCGTTAACTTTTTTTTTTTTAATTCAAGAAGCCTTCAGAAAGACACACTCGACGTAAGTGCCTTTCATCACATCTTCCTGTTTCTCATTTTACTTGATTTTGTTTTACCCTCTACTGTACATCCTTATCACACACCCTGGACAAACTACCAGACAAACACATGGACCAGTTTGGAGTAACAGGGGGGTGCAGTGAGTACTGGGGACTGTACACGGTCAAACAAGGGGAAATAAAAGAAGTGTTGCCATTACACTCCAGTATAACAGCTGCCTGTTTGTTGTCTTTCTAGTGTTTAATCCCACCACACCCACCAGTCTGCCTCAGCCGGGCGTATTTGACTCTCAGTCGGTCTCGTCACAGTACGAGTGCAGATCAGAGAGAGTCGGCGGGCAGTATCACCATAACGGCCTGTCAGCTCTGCTTAATTTTCATTTGTGCTTAAAGAGCAAGTGCCATGATCTGGCTGCACTGCCATCTTCCTACCATGCCCCTGTTTCTCTTCTTCCCTCTTGTTAATCATGTTTCATCGTTTGTTTTTGTTCAGTTATACCCTGTTGAATGCATTCAGCCTTAAAGGAAACGACTGTGTGTATCTTCTCTATGTGTTAGACCACGAGCTGTTGGTGTAGTACAGATTAAATAGGTTTCTTTGATGTTTGCTTGCGTGTAATAGGTCAAAATCTGGTCTGTTCCCTCTTAGTGTGAAACTTAAGTGCTCAGTAGGTTACTGTTCTAAGAATGTAGCAGTTTATTTGTTGATATCTGCTCCCTGTGTGTGTGATTTGTATTTTTAATGTCAAAAATGAATAAAAACATGTGTATGTTTGAGGCTTTGTTACTTGTTGCGGCCTCTGTCAGTTCATTGCAGTAACACCTGGTGGCAGTCTGCACCACTGCATCAGTCTTTGGTCTCAGCCAAACTAACCCTGGCTTACAAATGCCCCATATAACATGTTTTCCCCCCTGATGTCTCCTCTGTTACACTGAATATGTTTTCATTTGATCCCAGCGGAGATCAAAAAACATTGGGAGGCACGAGTTTCCTTTAAAACAGTGACACCAACATTTCAGATGACTGTCTTCTCAGAATTGGGGTTTATTTGAAGATTATCTGGTTCTGCATTCATGTTGGTGCAGCACATGCAGCCGCTTCAGCTTAAGGGACAAAACTGTGATGATTTAAAGTTATAGGAACCATTGTATGTTACACATTACTGGTGTCTTTATCATAAACATTAGAGACCAGAATCTATTGTTGCTTTTTTAAAAATTATTATTATCTGATTTCTTTGTTGCAGTGATGTCAGTCCAGTGTGAATCCCTTTGATGCTCTGTACTTAGAGATTCATTTGCATTAGAAACATCACAAAAATGAAACTAAAAGAAACTTACTTACAGATTAATTCCCAAGGAAGAAAGAGCATGTTTATTGTGCTGCTTGTATTAATTTGACTCAGAGTGTCTGATCAGCTTCAAATATTTATATATTGCACATTTTCTTTTGCATGATAACCAGCACTGAAAATGAAGAAACACTGGATGTAAATATTTGTTTTTTATGATGGAATAGACACAATTTATTTACATCCGTGTTTCACCTCCACTAAAATAATATTAAAAACATAGGAGATGAACAGGACAGCACCAGGAGTCTGTCCACTCCTGGCTGTCAGGAGAGGGCAGACTAACCTGCGTCTGTCTGTGGATCTAGATATCAAAGAAAACGGCAACTTTAATTTTAGTTGTTCCATGACCTGCTGCCCTTGAATTCAAAGTTAGAAAGAGAATTATGAATATTTTAAGGAACGGAAATCATCACAGTATCACTGTGATTTTGTACAGCAGGACTTTACAACTTAATTTCATTTTTAGATCTTCATTTCAGACAGTACTTACAAAGTATATAACAAATATAAGGATATGAAAACATCTAAAGAGATCACAGAGAGAAGGTGTGAATTAAAACACCACCAAAGGTAACAACACCGGAACGTTTTGAAAATGTCCATTGCATTAAATGTGGTTTTTCAAAAAAAAAAAAAAACCTTACTGGCTGTTTTAAATTAGGATGGAACAGAACAGGCAGGGCAGCCAACATAAACACGGCCGACTGCATGTGTGTGCGCTCAGGAGGAGAAACTAAAGTTTTTTAGACGCTCTGCGGTGTTGATCTCCTCCGGGACAGTTTGAGTCCTGAACTAAACCCGGACACAACAGCACCAAATCAAAAACCGGCCCACACTTCAGGAGAAAAGGCCTTTAGACCGGGGGCAGATGTGCGCCTGTAACTTTTAAGAAAAGCCCGGTAATGATGCAGAACTGCAGAGGGATCAGTTTTGAACGAAAATAAGGCGAAATATTTTAAACTTCATTTTGACTGGTCGTTAGTGACTCCTGATGAAGTAAAGTTAAATCCCTGTGTGCATAAAGTTTTATTTGAATAATAGCACAGGTATCTGAATATAACTTTTTAAACTGTTTTTGAAAATATTCATGTCTAAACATGTTATTTATTTATTAGTAGTAGTCGTAGTATTTGTAGTGGTAGAAGTTCTACGGTGTTAGTAGGGTTCATAGGAAACAAACCAAAAAACAACATACCTTAACTATGAGCTTGTTACAGCAGGAATAAAAACGGGTCTAAATAATTGACGTGTTGGTGTGTGACGGTAGTGTAGACCTATACTGTTAAACTCAGAGCTACAGGTGGTTAAAAGAAATAAAAATACAAATATTATTATTATTATTTTATCCTAAACTCTTGTTTTAAACTGAAGCTAGAGTGACTGGTTTAATGCTCAAAAAACATATCAAATATTTTAAGTTACTTTGAAGTGTAACTTGTTTGTCTTAAATCTTTAAAATACAGTCAGTATATGTATAATTTAAACTCCTGACAGAATAAACAGGTTCATTATTATTATTATTATACTCAGATGTAGCCTGTACACTGCAACAAACAAAAACAAGTCCAGGTTATTTAAGCACTTACGCATTAATTCTCTATCAGCTCTGCGCACTGGTCCTGGTCCTGGAGCGGTACGGGGATTGTTTTTTTTTTTATTCACTACCTATAACGAAATGATAAACACCATCAGACTTCTCTCACACGTTCCCCTGTTTGTCCCGGGTCCTCTGTGTTAGATAGATTTCGCCTGTATTGTGCAGCAGTACTTCAGTTTTCGGGCAGAATGCAAGACAACAAACTGCGAGTAAAAAAGGTTGGGTAAACTATACGACCTCCTGAGTGTGAGAAGAACAAACAGCAAGTTTGGAAAACAGAAGATATTTAATTAATTTTTTACTTGAATCAGTTTGAGTTCAGCCTTAGATTAGACATCAGTCTGTCTGTTAACGTGGATAAATGGTGCGTAAAGCTGGATGTTCATATTCCTGCGAGCATTTTTGCAAGCATTCGTCCTCCTTCACATTTCATCTCCTCCTCCTTGCAAGATTTTATTTCTACAAAGCTCGACAAAGCGTGCTGACTGATTTGTGTCCTCAGAACCCCCCACCTTCCCCCCACCCCCCCCCCAAAAAACCTCAGCGTGTCCGGGTCCACTAAAACCACCGCCTCCAGCAGCAGCTATACGGCTTTCATACTGAATAAAAAGCGTTTCTACCAACTTGTTTTAAATAAGCAGAAATCCTCCAAATGCTTGTGTGTGACATAACACGCTCCGCTATTATTAATAGACACGCAAATCAGTGTCCAGGGGCGTTTTATATAAAAGCCTGGGAAATTAGTAAATAAGCGGGTTTATTGTAAAACTCTGATAAAATAACAGAAACCGTAGCCTGAATCTGCAACCACTGTGTTTTACTGTGCACTGGACGCTGCACTGCAGGCTGAAGGATCCATGCTTTGCATAAAATCACAGCTTCGTGGACTACAGGCGGTCAAATGACTGCCATTCCTGCACAGATTTGTCTGGAGCTTGTGTGGTTTGTGTGAACTCTGCGTGGCCCGGTGGCCTCCCTCTGACCTCCGGGAATACAGTAATCTCTGTTGATTGATCTGATTGATCAGATTTCCGCGAGGCCGCAATCCAGGCGCACACGGGGGATGGAGATGAGGCAGTCGGTGTGTGGTGCAAATAAACATTTTTTTCCTTTTGGCCTGTGGGCTTGTACAGGCTCAGAGTAGATGTGGATTTTTATTCTGGCTACAGGCATCAATGTCATGAAGCAACAGATACATGCTCCTTTATCTGCAGTAATTTAATGTAATTGGGGTTTTGGGAACAGCAGATATATGAGAATAAGATTAGAATAAAATCGGTTTTGAAGTCTGTTATAGAGGAATATCTTTAGATTTGATAATTACCACGAAAAAACATATCAAGGATCCAGTTTTTCCCTTTGACTGTGTTAGTTTCCGGCTGAAACTGGATCCAGATCATCCTGGGGACACTACAAGAAGGAAAGTATAAAACAGAAAAAAAAAAACTTTTATTAAAGTATTCTATTAATAAGTTGTATATATAATAAAACTTTTAGGAGACAGGGTTGCATAATTGCATTTGAAACAAATTTTTAAAAAATAATCTGACATGGGAAATTACACAAATAATCAGAGGAAAATAAAATAAAAATATAATTGCAGCTTTCACAAATGTGGATAGAGAAGAATTTCCATCACATTAACACTGTGACATTCAGTGGTCTGTCCACGTCTCCAGTTACATGAGTGGTGCACAAGTGTGGACAGGCCGGTTAATAATGTGCAGTGATGGAAGACGTATTCAGATCGTTTACTTATATAAAGGTGTTGCACAGATAAGTTACAAGTAAGAGTCCTACTTTAAGAATGTTACCTAAGTACAGGTACAGAAGTAGTATTAGCAAAATAAAGTACTATAAGTAAAAGTACTTACTTTGCAGAATGGCTATTAGTACTATTTGTGCATGATTCCTGGTGTATTATCATGTAAACAGCATTTTAATGTTGCAGCTGGTTGAGATGAAGCTTAAAATGGTGTTGAGTAATTTTCTATGCAAGTGAAATATGTAATTTAGCATATTGGTCTTTTTGGGTTATGTAGCAGTTTAAACTTTGCTTCAAACTAACAAACTTTGTTTTGTTCTTATTAAATAATCCTCATCTAATTTTTTGTCTTTGATAAATGTTAATGTATAGGCTTGAGCTTGTCCCCTGCACAGGTATATTTGTCTAAACTAATGGGCCACAGAAGGAAAAGAAACTGCGTCAGTGGAAACTAACTGGGGATCCTCTGAGCAACAAACAACAGCTGTTAAATAAATGTAGTGGAATAAAAAGTACAACATTTCCCTCTAAAATGTGGTGGAGCATAATTATAAGGTAGCAGAAAAAAGTCTATCTGTTTATGAACTATTTCTGCCTGTTTCAGTCTATTTACATTTTGCATCAGGCTGCCCAGAAAAAAACTGAATCAGCAGAGGTGTCAGCTGGTACAGCAAACAGCCTTTATAGCAACACTGAGGCATATTTGGCAGCAACTGCAGCAGCCAAAAAAAATGCCCCCACAGTTGTTACTATTAATACTATACACAGTATGAAAGCATGACACACAAATGTTTCCTAACACGCCTAAAGACTGAAATCAAAATATGAGCAGTCTTCAGAAAAGTTAAACATGGTAAAAATCTGTTTTTTGGAGGGTTTTAGTTGTGCATCAGTAAAGACAGAGAGGGTGGAAACACTGGAGAGAAAGAGGAAGGAGAAAAAGTGTGTATTTGTATGTGCATGTGTGTGAATGTGTGCTAGTGTGTGTGTGTGTGTCACAGCACAGCAGCAGCAATCAGTCCCCTCTTGTCTAGCTGCTGAGTGCAGCCTCTGATTGACAGTTTCTATTCATCCTCTGTGAGATTAGGCCAGCTGAAAGGAGTAACGACCCATGGCTGTGTGCAGTAATTATGGCCTTGGATAAGAAAAATAAGAAAAAACACACACAGCAAAACTATAATTATATAATCCCGCTCGAAATGCCTTTTTTTCCCCTGCAGTGTTTTCAAAGATGTTTCACCTGTATAGAGGAAATTCCACCCAGTGTTTCAGTCATTCCTACAACCGAAATTATCTCACAATCACAACAAACTACAGGCTGCAACATCAACATCGAGCTGCTGGAATAAAATGGGCTGGTGTTTGATAAAGATGGCTCTGCATACGTACAGTAAATGACTGTGAATGAGATGTTTTATCTGCAATGGAAAACAAATAGTAACCTCGCTTTTTGCTTTTATTTACCATGAGGTGCTTGTAACACCTTTGTGTTTTGCCTGTGAGGTTCCGTATGAGCAGGAGTTGCCATCCCATTAAGACAAGACTCGGTGCTATTGTGTATAGGAAAAGTGGGGGTGAGCAAAATAACAGGAGCACCTGTTAAATCTATGATTACTTCTGTTTAGACTGGTGATTGAACTCTTTGATCATGTTCAGGCTTTAGTTTGTGATGCTATTGTATTGGATGACATTATTTTGTGTATGTGTTGCTGTTGCTGTAACCACCCTATGTACCATGTAGATGTGGGTTTGACCAAAACGGTTCGTTTTGAAGACCAGTGTTGTGTTTTCAAACAGAGGCGATACTTTATACTGTTCCTTTTATTTGAATCTGATCATTTGGATGCCAAAAACTGAGATTTAGGCCTGTTTGTCGAGCTGCCGGGTTGTGGGCTCTGAAACAGCATTTGGGGGACATAAAAAAAAAACTCGCAGCTAAAATCAAAACCAAGAATTCTCGGTCTCACACCACTTTATGGCTCAACAGCCTAGTTTGATAAACAGAAAAGTCACGTTCTCTGTCCTTCAACCCCTGATTTGTAAAAATAAGCTCTGGGGTTCATTAGGCATTTTAAATTTCATAGAAACATATTTTAAGACTGGGACATGGTTCAGTTCACATAGAAACATCTATTATATGAGACTAGCTGACCCATTTTTAATAAAAAGCCAATGTATTGGTCTGTACATGAACACAAAGGCCTGAGTGGGCTATGGATACGTGTATTTATATGTTTGCTAAGTTCATGTTTTCATATTGTGAATTTAAACGCCCATTATTAAGATTTAAGGGGCTTAAACTGTGATACATCTTGACTGTAATTTAGGTTTTACCTTGTTAGGTCAGAAGTATCTGCGCCCTGCACTCACACTCTTTTCTGCTCCAGAGGAGGAGAGCTCTGAGTTCGGCCGTAAAACAAAAAAATGTCAGAGTCTGACAGGACTGTGGGGAAACCCGGCAGCGCTGCGTTTGGCTGTTTCCAGAGCGGAGTAGCGCGCACAACCATCGTCTCATGTCTCCGTGCCTGATCCCGGTCTGCAGCGCCGCTCATCCTCTTGTCAAAACGTGCCCTGCCAGCGGACCAATCGGCGACGACCCTGCGTGGCCAGGAAATGACGTGTCGGGTTACTGCCTCTGTAAAGTGTACCGTGTCACCACAAATATTATCCACACACCAACATCTCTCATCTGTTAGTGCAGGCAGGGTGTATCGGCCGCCCCTCTCTGCCGTGATGTTTAAGCTGCAAAGCAAATTACAAAAAAACTGACAAGAGTGCTCGAGACTTTGTTTGTGAGCAAATGTGACCATTTCCCATTTCCTGACAGTCCCCTCCTGAAGGGTTTCAACACAGACATCTTTTCTTGTGCGCTCTCCAAAAACAGAAGACCACCGACCCCCTTATGTGGCCATCTCACCACCAACAACATGCAATCAAGGATCCGCAGAGGCAGTCGATCTGACCGGGGGTGAAGTCACAGGCTGCTGCTTTGGACAAACCAGAAGAAACTTTCCTCCCTGGCTTGTGCACGGTCAACTGTGACCGCTGCTGTGTGGGTTTTTTTTCTTTTCGCGCGCCGCCTCTCACTTTATTTCTACGTGGGTGAGCAGTGTGAGTGTGTTTGTGGCACCTCCCCGCTCCTCCATAGATTTAGTTGCCCCCTTGTACCTTCCAGGCTGCACCATGCATTTCTTCTGCACCTCCTGGCTACTATAGTTAGAGCAGGATCCCGAGGTTTCTCCCCCAGCCGACTCCCCATTGCCTTGGTTTGGACTTCGGACCGTGCGTCATGCCGCGACACCTGAAGCACACCCCGGTCTCGTTGCTGGACCGCGTGGTTCCTTTGTAACTGGATCTACTTTTTTGGAGGGTGAGGAGGGCATGCTCCCCTCGTCTCTGGAGAACACTTGCAAAGAGGAGAAGAAAGTAGAAATAGAAGGGTGAGCAGCAGCGACAGAAGGAGGGGGAGATAATCTTAGAGACTGTAACTTACTTGTAGATGTTTGATCAGGCAACGACTATGGGCGATGGGAACCACCGCTGTGGACCCAACCCGCTGTGTCCGGACCGAATGGAGACAAAGTGCCGCACCGAGATAGGGAGCCGGTCCCCGGTTCAGAGCTCCACCGACACCCCGGGGACATCAGCGTCCACACCGACGTCCTCCAGCGAAGACGGACACGACAAACTTTTGGGAGTGGACCCTGACTACTGTCGGAGGATATTAGTGAGGGGTAAGTAAACGAAAACAAAGCAAACACTGAATTTATTCTGTGCGTAAAACTAATTCTCAGGCAGGGAATCCATGGGAGTCTCCAGGAAATTGAGGGATATTTAAAATTCACAATGAGAGAATGTCCAGCAACAACTGTACATGATCACAGGCTTCACTCCAGACATTGTTTTTCTCTCATATACAGTATTGACAGTCACCGGTTACAGTTATAAAACAAAGATAACTGTTAAAACTGGGATAAATTCTTATGAACCTGAATGTATATTTTTTTGATGCCTTCTCCCTTTAAAATTTGTAAATATTTTATAAAATATTATGGCCTTAAAGAAGGCAAATATTAGTCTATTTAATGCAAGAGTGTGTCCAAGACATAGACTGAAGCTGCCAAACATGATTGTAATTTCTAAACAAACCTCTGGTGCAGCCTGGTTTATAAAAAGCCTCTGTTGTAGTAACAATGAGCTAATTTTACCTCAGTGATTTTGGCACCAGACTACACAAGTAAATAATAATAAAAAGATTTAAAATATATATTTCAGTATAAAATTAAATGACTCAGAAAATTATTGTTGGCTCAACCAAAGAATAATCAGTTGTGGACAGTCCTTGTTTATGTGAAAATATAAACAATTGATTGGTCAAATCAATAGTCAAAACAATTAGATGAAGCCATTTGTGAAATACTGATTCTGTGTCTACTTCTAATATTTTTTCCCTCATATGTGTAATGAGAATTTCTTTGTAGCACATCTGTGTGGCTGTAGGTTTGAAAATCAGACCAGAGAAAGCCCAGAAAACAATGAAATAACCGTTCATGGTGATCATGTGATTTTTTTTTTTTTTTTAATCAACAAAAGAGCTGATGGAAAACACATCAGCTCTCCATCAACAGTCACTGGGAAAGTGGCGTGTGTGTTAGTTTACACCCCAGTGGCTGACTGCCTTTGTGTGCCAACGCTATGTTAATGAACACCAGAATAATATTTAATTCAATATTACACTGATTGTCCAAACCCTCCTGCAGGAGGCCAGTTGTCTCTGAATGACAGACCGAAAATTCAGATAAAATTTATGCAGTCAGCAAACACGCGTAATGTAAAAGAAAAATGATCTGTTGTCAATTTTTAATTATTTAAAAAATATATATGATTATATGCTCTTCTGAAGTCATATTGTACGTCTAGAGGGGCTAAAACTGTTGTATTTAATTTATGTTGGCATGTTAAATTATAGGAAATTAAACTGCACATGTCTATATCTGTCTAGACCCATGGCTTATTTAAGGTTATTTGCTTTTAGGATATTTGAATTATTATTTCAGCACGTAAACATAAAGATTGATATAATTTCAGTGGGGGAACAAAATCTAGAAAATATTGTACAAGAGACATTTTGAGCAGTGTCACTGTGAAGTTTCCTGCATGCAGCCTGTATTTTACCTAATGCTTTCCAAGAACGAAATGCCAGCAGCTTGCCTGGTTCACTTCCATTCAGAATTCCGCAAAGAAAAAGGATCAAATTAAATTGCAACTGGCACTTTTGTGCTAGGTTTTTGCAGTGGTGTTTAACTGTGTGCTGTGGACGGACTCGATACATCGACCTATCAGTTCTCGGTTAAAGGCGAATGCTGTGGATATTATGGTTGCTGGCTGGTTAGTTTTTATCTTTCTATTGAACGTTTGGTCGTACAGTGTCCTGTGCCAGAAACAACTCATTTACTGAGAGAACAGTGGCCTTAAGGTAGATACGACTGATTTAAAATAATAAACAACACGGAGAACGTGAGAGGAGCAGAAACGCGAGAGAAACTGCGAGAGAGAAATTGGGTGCAAATTTGCAAAATAAAACCGGCTGCTTCTTCAGAGCATCGAGCAGCTCCTGTAGAAGTTGGGACTTGTAACTGTAGCAACTGCAGAGACAGCAGGACATTTTATTGCTTATTGCAAATATTGCTGTATTTATTGTTATTCCATATTTATATTCCTTGTTAGACGATTGAGCTCGAGTTTATTCGCTGTTTATCATTATTTATGGTCCTAGTCTGCACATAAAACTCCAGGTATCCTTTCTTTTGTGAGATGCGGCAGGCAGGTGTTCATATTTCCCCTTTAAAAGCTTGTGAATATTCAGTCCTGAGTTAGTTTTATTGAGCTGCAGCAGTCGCTGGTTTATGGTGACCATCTGAGGGGGAAATGACCTTTAAAAGGACAGAGATGAGAGTCGGTTTGGGTTCAGATACTGTACAGGTCGCACTGAGCGCTCTGAGAGCCTGCAGTGTCAGGATTTGTTTTTGACGCTGAGTCTGGATTCTCGGGTTTTCCGCAGAGAGGCCGGGGTCACCGAGAGGTCAGCAGGTCTGCACACAGCCGCTGGTTCCCCTCCTCTCTTTGCAAATGTTTCCATCACAGTTTGAGCTTTTGCTTTGCTCTGGAGCTCAGAACGACATGTGTACATGTATGCTGCTGTATGTCCATGTAGTAAGAAGGTTTATAGTCTCTCTGGTGCAGAATCTCACTCGCCTGGCGACACATTAGTCACCATGCGTGCGTAAAGATGGATATCTCTCAGGCATGTTTCATTATGTAGCTCACTCATGTAGGCTAACTAAACACATACGAATATCACCCTGTGACTGAGACAACAGTGCGATACAGACCACGGCGAGCAGGGAACACAAGTGATGAGTTCACGACGTTTCATTTATGCTTTTAATGTCCCGGCAGTTTAATTTTGTATTTTTACGCACTTATTTTCCCTCCAAAGCACCTGCTGTATATTATTAACTGAAACGTTTTACTTACCTTTTCATCACCACGCCTTCAAAATGTGTCAAGTAGTAGTTAGAGACTCATCCTTACAGCTTAAAAAAAAATAAATAAATAAAATAAAAAATCAGTTTTTACTCAGTGCTTCTCGCTCTTGCAGTTAGCCGGTAGCCTTTCGAGAAAAAGTCTGTGGATGTTTGGTTCAATCAGTATTGTTTCATGTTTAATTCAGGGATCTTCATATTTTATTGGACTGCATATTTTATGAGTTCAAAACCCTGGACAAAGAGGAGGTCTTGTCTGGCCTTGGATGTGAGAAATACGAACAAATATCCTTGGCTACTGTGCAGTGAACAATGAGAAGGATTTTATTGTGGAGAGAAAATTATTCAAAAATCGAAATTTGTCCATTATAGCGAAATTCAAATCACAGTAACGCATCATGGTTTATATTTATATTTCTTTCTTTATTTATCTAAGTAGACAGTTTAGGCTTGTAGATCCAGCGCGGGTGTACGAACCAACTCTCTCCTCCAGGATTTCTCACAAATATTTAAATTATTATTTATTTTATTTATTTTTTCTGCTCCCAAAATGTTTTTTTTTTTATTTGTGCTGATTTTCCAGTCTTTGAAAACAAAACACGGGGAAAATATCGAAACAGACAGTTTTTTTTTACATTTCGAGTCAGATCGACAACCGATAGCCTGCCACAACTTCACTAAAATGAAAATGAAAATAAGAATAAAATGCACAACGACACCAACCAACTGAACCCCACACACACTTTACCTGGACGAAAAAAAAAACCGAACAGGTATCCACTCCCACACACTGACACTACGCTGCTGTAGCTGTGAATAGATAATGGCGCGCAGCCCTTTTTACTTGGAAACAGTGTTAAAGCTTTTGATTTGAGCTCCACATTCTCTAACTAGTTTGGAGCCAATTAAATATGATGCAGAAAGAGAAACAGAGCGATGCCAACACCACTCACAGGAAAACGCTTTAATGTTTTACAGTCAGTGCCCACAGTCCGCCAGGACACCAACGAGCAAGAGTAAACCATTTACGCTATTAAAAAAAAATCCTCCATGAGTAACGTGCAAGATAAGGTCTCGTACCTACAATTCTTTGTTTTATGGACTTTAAATGGAAATCTGAGCTTCAGCTTCCCACGTCAGGAAAACAGGATGTTTCATACCTAACCTAGCCTGTGGCTCTAATCACGTTACGCAGGCAGCTCAAGCGTAATTTATGTGTCTGAGTTTTGGCCACGACGCAAATCTTAACGCGAGTGATCCAGTTTTAATTTTCACGGTTTAAAGGCCACGAAGTCGGTTAGCTAAGAGACTCTGATATTATTGTGAGGACCCACGCCGCCATTAAAATGTCCACAAGACAGAAAAGCGTTCGGCCGGATTTGTTTGCCGTTATTTTAAACACACTTGTGTACAATTGTGTAAATATGTACTATAGGAAATGGGGCCTCTTTAACACATAGAGCACAGGCGTGTTATTAACAGGCCCGTATGTTAAAAATAACACACGCATGTAGTTTGTTTATCTCAAACACACACAGACGGACATCCATCTCCCTTTTCTTTTCTAAAACCATTATCCTATCGCCCTGCTCATACATATTACATCCGTGTGGCACCGTGTAGGCCTAGATTCACTCCTGCCATACGTTTCTGAGGCGTATAGCCACTGAACAAGTGGTTCCATTTAGATTTTAGCTAGTTTTATTTTATTTATTTATTTATTTTTTAACTTGAGGCCTATAATAACATCCTCGGACTGTTAGCAGCCAGAGGTTTTAGCTTTTGTTGCACTGACTCTTTGTCTTTGTTGTGTTTTTATTCTGAACAGACGCCAAAGGCACCATCCGGGAGATCGTGCTACCCAAAGGCCTGGACCTGGACCGGCCCAAGCGCACGCGGACCTCCTTCACGGCCGAGCAGCTGTACCGGCTGGAGCTCGAGTTCCAGCGGTGCCAGTACGTGGTGGGCCGCGAGCGCACGGAGCTCGCACGGCAGCTGAATCTCTCTGAAACACAGGTAAGACTGAGTCAGAGCTGTCTCCAGCAGGCTGCTCTGGCCGAAATATCTCGGGGTGATGTTGGCAAAAAAAACAAAAAACAAAACCCAAATGTAGTTATTTGACTAGCCTGGTAGCCTAGCCACTCGGAGCTAGCCATAGGCCCGAGCACAGCCTACAGAATATTTTTAATAATATTTTTTAAGTAGCTTGTAGCCATAGTGGTAGTTCGATATTTTGTGGGCCAAAGCAAACAGGTGTTTTCAATAAGCATCATCCATGTTTTTGAATGACTTGGTCACAGGTGAGTTCATGGGCTTTAATTGGCTTCTCAGCCAATCAGAGAGGAGCCATAAGCCCGCGCAGCTGCCCCGCCCAAAACCGTTTTCCACAGTGGGCCTCTCAAAATGGGGCCATCCAGGGCCAGATACGGGATAATAAATGTAGGAATGTTTACAATCCAACAACAAAGGCAGTTTATTTTAAATTTGAATGTGTAAATAAACACCTGAGGGTTCTGGGAATCCCTCAGTGCAGGTCTAAAATGAACATAAAGCCTGAAGTGTGGCCTTACTTTTACACAATTAGTCCGTGTATTTATTTATTTATTTATGCGTGACTGACCATGTAGAATTGGTCCACTTTAAATGTGAAAAATGTGTTCTGCCCATGACATTAACACAGAATAAAAGTTTATTAAAAACACTCATAGTCTAATACATCAGCTCAGACATGAGCCAGGACATCACATCAGATGAGTCAACACCTTTGTGACACAGAATTCAACGTTATCAGTCTCTGAAATGCAGCCTTCGTCATGGGACTGTTGGATTAACAGTGTGTTCATGTGTGTGTGGAGCTACTCAGTGTGTCGCCACTCTTCTCTGTCTCTATACAGTTTTAGTGGGTTGTAAATAGATTTTTTTTTTTAAATAAATAAAAACGCCTCTTTCCTCTTTTCCAGAGCTGTAACGGTGTTTTTAAAAACGTAAAGAGAGACGGTAAAGTTCCGGATCTGCATGTCGCTGCCTTGTTCACCGGCCTGTTGGTGCATCCGGGCTCCTCTGTCTGAACACTGCACACATTTCATGGGCACTCATTCACGCGCTTCATTCAGACCTTCCTGCAGCGCCACGAGCCCAACCCCTCTGTGCTTATCCTGGGCGTCATCACTTACACGCTGGCTCCCACAGCCACCATACACTCTATAGGATGTCGCAACAGCGCGTGTTTTTGTTAATGTAAACAATTTTCCGTCTCAGAGTCCTGGAGCAATAATGCACAAGACGTGAGGCTTTTAAATTATTATTATTATTATTTTTTTTAAATATTTGATATCGTTTTAGTTTTGAGGATTTTAACTGTTTGAGAATTTTAATTATTTGTCGAAAACTCCCCAAACAGCATTTTAACGACGACTAACGTGGCCTAAACCAAAAGGAAATGTAAGTCCCCTCAACAAAACAATACGTTTGTACTCTGACGTGTTGTGTACTTTAAACTTAAGATTCGTTTTCAGAGGCCTTTCTTGTGAAAAGGCGTAAATCTTGCGAATTTAGCTGTGACTTTATCATATTTTACGCATTGTGGATCCTTCTGAAGGACGAATATTTGAAGTTTAATTGAAGTTTTATTTTTTTTCCGCCTGAAACCTGCAGATGTGGGGGGAAAAAAGTTGTAAAAATGTGTAAAAAGTTAGCAGTTATTGAAACCAAAAGGTCTCCAAAACTGAGGAACAGATGTAATTTGGAGATGGTGACAGCTTGAACGTTTGCACATTTATGTCAGTTTTAACAGCGTGTGCGAATAAACACCGGGTGGCTGGTTTCTGGCCTTTTGCAGACTTGTTTTAAAACACTTGTTGCAGGAAGTAAAAACATCACCGTTAAACCAACAGTATTATAACCACACACAAAAAATGTACTCAAACATAAAGGTGATGGTGGGATGGTGGTGGTGGTGGTGGTGTTGTGTGTGTGTGCGTGTGCGTGTGTGTGTTTTGGGAGCACAGAGCAGCCACTGTGTCCCTCATTAGTGCTGACACTAGGGGTGTTAATGGGAGGGCCTCAGCTTCCTGCTGCTGCTGAGGAGACGCTGTACAGCAGAGGATTGGCTGAGCGGGACCGTCTGAAAACTGCCTGACCTTCAAGTGAGAGCAGAATGTAAATAAGTCTCCTCGGTAATGGCGTGAAATATTAAGCCCATGGCACAGAAATGTCTTAATGCTGCGTTGTTATCGAAGCAGCTTTTAAGCGTGATCGAAAGGCTTTTAGTTGGCATTAGCGGCCTTTTCTTTCCTTCTCCTCGTCTCCTATTCTTCTATTTGTGCCTTTTTGCATGTTTTAAGCAAATGCGCCATTTAAAGCCAATCACGAAAAATCACAAAGGTAAAAGACGGAAGCTCTCAAACTTTTAGGTCCCTTTATAAGAGAGTTGTTTTGCACTGTTTTCTGGTTTGCAGGTGATTTACAGTGTTTGTTGATGTTTTTGTTTCACTACTCAAAGTTTTTTTTTATTTGATTTTTATATTCATCTTAAAGACAGTTAGGTTTAAAAGCTCCATTATAACAGCGAACGTTTATAGGTATCTATCTATCTATCTATCTATCTATCTATCTATCTATCTATCTATCTATCTATCTATCTATCTATCTATCTA
>JBBMJY010000016.1:3565424-3583628 GCA_037833715.1 Toxotes lorentzi | reverse complement strand
AAAAAAAGGAGGGAGGGGGGGGGGAAGGGGGGGGTGGGGAGGGAAAGAAAAAAAAAAAGGGGGGGTTGGGTGGGGGGGGGGGTTGGGGGGGGGTTTTTTTTGGGGGGGGGGGGAGGGGGAGAAAAAAACCCCCCCCCCCCCCCCCCCCAATAATATAGTCAATATAGTCGAACTTCCTGTTGCCCTATTTTTCTCATCACTTTCCTCATCCCTCCTTCCACCAGTGTTGGTGCTGCTGTCTTCACCTGGACTCTAACCATGCCATGTCCTTGCCCCTGCAGGCCAGAGTGAGGCATGGCGAGGCAGAGAGGGGCAAATGCAGGTCATGCCAGATCTAGATCTCCCTTGGTAATCTCTGCCCCAGCTCTGAACCCTGGATCCCATTAAAAGGGATTTACATCCAATAGTGTAGATGTACCAAAGGCAGCTTTGCTTTCTTCTCCTCTCATCATTTCCCCCCCTCTAATAAAATCCCTGTAAAACACCAGCGAGGCCCCCCCCAGCAATTCATAGGAGGACTGTGATGTGAACAGAAGACTGAGCCACACCCACTGCCTGGGGATAAAGGAAACGGATTGGTTTGGAGTTTCATCTGCAGTGAAAGCCTTTTATGGGATGTGGGTGTTTGGCAGGCGTTGGCGCATGAGTAAAGTACAGGGAGAGGTCTTAGTGAGGCCGTGTGTGAGCTAACAAGGAAGAAATATACACTGAGAGGAGGGAGAGGCAGTGACACAGACCGTGTCTGCTGGGTGCCCCACCCTCCTGTCACCTCTCCGTCCCTCCCTCCATCTCCCCTCTTATCCCCATCTCTGCTATCCCTTCCTCTGTTCCTCTTTTGGGTCTTTGCAGTAAGACTTGCTGGCGTCAGTATTCCTCTCTGAGCTGTGGGATCCTCTCCGATCCCATTATTTGTGTCATGGTCAGTAGCTGAAACTATGATCTCACTTGACCTAGCTGCCTGTTGAGCCTGCCTTTACAGTGCAGTGATACTGTAGTTAACACCATTTGGTCTGATTACTTCCACACAAACAACACCTACGTTTGCCACCCAATTAGGCAAAGTGACTGGGAAAGGTTCTGTCTGCAAAGGTCCAGAAAAGTAACGAGATGTTTGAAAGTAGTGAGTGTTGGGCCAGTGTGCAGTGAGAGAGTTGGACAATACAGGAAATAATCGGATAAATACTGAACTACAGGACCCAAGATTAAGCTCGGAAACAGACAATTTGCTGCATGATAGAGATAAAAGAATTTATTTGTCTACTACACAGTTACAAGGATCTTGACACCTAAAGGTCCATGGACAGAGCAGTGGTCTAACTGATAAATGGAGTCATGAAGGAGGTTCTCTTTCAGCAAATGTGTGTGCGTGTGTGTGTGTGTGTCTACGTATGTTCGTGTTTGCATGTGTGACTGTCACATGCTCACTATGCATGTGACCTCTCTGTGAATGTGTGTGTGTGTTCACGTAGTCCTGCTGTGTTTGCGTTGTACCTTCGTCCAGTCCTTACAGTCTTTTTGATTTGTGTGATTTACATGTGTCGTCTTGCTGTTGTCCAACAAATGATTATGAAACTTTTAAATTAAATTACGCCACAGACCCTTTATAGGCTTGTGCATTTCTGCTGTTACAGGAGTTTACTTTTAAGTCGTTGGCTGCCAATCCCCATTTATCAGGGATTAGATTACTGGATTTCGACGAAAAACCGCGATGAGGCAGATGGAAAGTCTGTTGTGCGTGTAAATAACTTTCAATGCAGTGCCGAGGAACCCGGCGGTCCAGCTGAGTGTAACAGTCTCACCTGTACACTTGATTTACACTGAAAGCCGATCAACAAGAATGTTCATCAGTTATGTTTCAAAGCAAAAATGCCAAACATCCTCTTGTCCCAGCCGCTCACATGCGAGGATTTGCTGCTCTTCTCTGCTTTGTATCATTATAAACTGAACATGTTTGGGCTCTAGGAAATTGTGATGGTTATTTTTCACTATTCTCTGACGTGTTTTGTCCAAATAATTCAGCGATTAATTGAGAAAATAATTGGTAGATTAATCAATCATTGAAATGATCCTTAGTTGGAGGCTTCTTGAAGACATGTAAATAGTCAACTGTAAACACAGTTAGATTATATTGACCTGTTCGTTATATCCTGCTTTTTATAACTTCCAGAATCTCTATCCTTATCCTTAAATCTGTACTGTTACGTTAACCTTGTACCTGCATCTGAAGAATGTGAATCACTCTGACTAAACTGAGATTGCATGGAATTTTTTAAAATTTTGATCATTGAAATTTAACTGTGTCTCAGCACAAGATACGAGAAATTTTTTGGCTTGCCCCTCTTCATGCCATACTGAGAGGTATACAGAAAAACGGAGCCTGCTGTATCTCGGTCAGGATCGTATACATTTTTCATGTGTGTGATTTCAGTCAGAGGTGGCTCTCTCCGTGCAGCAATCTCCTGTGACCCCACTGTGCCCTCCAATCGGCATCCCACCCAGCCCCAACTTTTCCACACGCTATACATTAAGGCTACGCAGAGTCCCATCAATTAAACATGGCGGACAAGGACAACAGAGTTCACAGAGCTTTTCTCAATCTGCTGCGGGTGGCGTGATGGCTTGGGTGGTGAAACTCTAAACGTTTGCTGCCATGAGAGAGGACGACGGTGCAGATGCTGATGGCCATCATGAGTTTTTCTTTTAGTTTTACATTTTCACTTTCTTTTTCCTCTACATGCAGCAAAATCTGTGCAGTCAACTTGTTTTGTGGTGCTTTTACACGCTTTGTCTAGGAAAATATTTAAACTTCTGCATACATGAGGGAGGATCCTGGTTATCCTTCTGTGTTTCTTCTGTGTAACTGAGCTGACATTCCCACTCTGCTGTGTAGCTCTAATATCACTGTCCTCTCCCATATGTGCATTTCTAGCCTGTTAGAGCTGTGAGAGAAGAGTGTGTTGGACCAACCATGATCAAATGTGCAGAGGAAAACAACAGAGTTGATTCAATGGCTGGTAGCAGGGGATTACAGCATCTCCTCTTGTTCTGCACGGACTTATGCATGTGTAACTGGTTTACCGCTAAGGTGTTGCGTGCTGTCACTGCTCGCAACCGTCGGCGCACAAAACATGCTACGTAGATGTGCATCAAGCAAAGGTCACAAAGAAGTCAGTCACATGTGTGTTCAGCCTGTGGAAACCTTCAGCTTTGGGGCATGTGAAGGGGAAGTTTGTCAGGATATGAATTACAGATTGCGAGTGAGACTTATGTAAATGCGTGTTTGAACATCAGTGATCTGCCCAAGTTACAGTGTTGAAAACAAGAGAGCAGTGTTGAGAGCTCATGGGTCATGACACAGTTTTAGCAGAGGAAACTTCAAAATGTACAAAACTGACATAAAATCTGAATTTTGTTATTTTTCTAAGATGAAATACATGAAGAACTCTGATTTCTTCTCGCTTTGAGTCAGTGTTCTGGGATGATGATGGTTTCTTGGCCCTTTATTTCTGATTGTGCTGATTCTACCGCTGACAAAGTGTGTGTTTGGAGCACACATGATAATGTGACTCTTTCTTCCTGGTTGTGTTGTTGCAGGTCAAGGTCTGGTTCCAAAACCGCCGGACCAAACAGAAGAAGGACACGACCAAAGATTCAGACAAACGCTCTTCCTCCACGTCTGAGTCTTTGGCCACCTGCAACATCCTGCGCCTCTTGGAGCAGGGCCGCCTCCTGGCGGGCCCCGCCCCACCACCCAACTCCCTCTTAGGGCCTCCGCCTCACCCAGCAAATGGCTCCCTGCTAAGCAGCCCGGGTGGAGGCTCCTCCACTTCCCCTGGAATCAGCAGCAGCACTCCTCCCAGCTCCCTACCAGGGGGGACTTTCGGGTTGTCGCTGCCGTCACTGGGCGGCACCCCGCCCTCACCGCGGCTGGGCGTCCCACCACCGCACTCCCTCTGCTTCTCCATGCCGCTGCTGGGGGGTGCTCATCATGAACTGACATCCACATATGGTTGTGGCTCCTCAGCTTTTGAGCCGTACATGCGACTGGACAGGAAAGAGGCAGATTTGGGTGGAAAGAAGACCGTTTCTTAAGTAATGTGTCCCTCTCTGAGGATGCCTGGGGACTCGGACTTGTATTTCTAAGAGCTTTTCTCCTCAGTGTCTTGCTGTGTCGCCTGTTTGACTCTCGTGCGACTGCAGACAGGGGAAAGAAATCACTCTGGATCATGAGAAATGTGAAAAAGGAAGAGACCAGGTTGCTTTCCTTGCGGCACCATTTTGTGCCACAGCACTGTTTAGCACACTGACACAAAATGGTGAAAAGGAGGTGATGTGATGAAGACTCCCACATAAAAAATAGAAAAAAAAAAAAACTTGTGAATTTTTGCAAAAATGCCGTGTGTGTATGTTGTGTGAACCCTGACAGACAGATGTTTTTATCACCACTCTCTTCGCAGTGGTTTTAAGTGACTCTTCATTTTTTTGTCCAGTGAGTTTGTATGTGTGCTTTTTCTCTCTAAACAGGCCTTCATTTACTGTTCAGGAAAAAAAAAAAATACTTGACATGGATAGCTCGGACTGAATCAGTGAATGAGAAGAGTGGTATTTCAGAGAGAGCAGTTTGTACACATTTCTATTGAAGTGGCCATGTTTGATTTTAGTTGATGTGCTATCACAATATGGAAGAAACACTGAAAAAAAAGAAAAAAAAAAGAATCGTAGCATTTTAATATCAGTCTGTTTGGTGTCCAGCCGTAGTTTTTGTAAATTCTTTATTTGGTTGTGTTTGTTTATGAAATAATATGTGGTAGGATCTGGACAAATGATGCAAAATCACATATCTGGATCCAATAGTTTAATATAAAAGAACACAATGAGAAAGAAGAATAGTTTGTGAGAAAAAGCTGGTCTGACTCTGCCAAAGCATTTATGGATTAAGTGTGGGAGGTACAGCATTTGTGTCGACCAATCAGTGAAGCAAGTCAAGGTCAGGCTGAGAGAAATGACCTTTGAACCCAGATTAATCTTTTGATTCACAGATGTCACGGTTTCTCTTTGAGTAATCATCTGAAAGACGTTCTCTGACTCAGAAAAGGCGTTTTCAGACACACAAGTTAAGAATCTGGCTGAGTTTTTGGACAGTGTTGTGTTTATCACATCTGTGTCGGCAGGAAATAACTTGTGATTGGCACTCGAGTGGCAACAATTAGGCAATTAATCGATTAGTTGATTGGTCAATTGACAGAAAAGTATTTTGATAATCTGCTAATCGTTTCATATTCCCAACATTCTCCGGCTCCATCATGCTGTTTTTCTTTGTCATACATGACAGTAAATTGCTTTTCTTATTTTTGAAGTGGTAGTCATGGTTTGCAGCAACAGCTGTCAAACATATATGTTTTCAGGCCACATCCATAATTACCATAAAGCTGTTTGTCTTTTACACAGGAATACCTTATGCACATGCTTAGGATGCAATAAGCTGCAGCATCACGTGAAATTTTGAGTCAGTCTTTTTACGGTCGTTTTATTTTTCTTTAAATTGATATTTTTTTTTGCTTGCTCCATGTTTTCTCGTTAGTCTTGGCTCATCCTTGGCTCATCTCAACAAAAAGATTCCTCTGCTTGCCCCTCATTGAAAGCACTTTATGTTTGTAGGTTTCTATACATCCTCTGGTATCTCCCCCTTTTTTCTGCTTTTGAATCCATTTCATTGACTGCTGATCCACAATGAAAACCTTCAATTCAAATTCTCAGATGAACAGCTTCATTTTAAATTGATTGACCTGAACCTAAATCGACCTCAGGATCTGATTCAAGAAACATATTTAAATGCAGGACAGGCTGAAGGAAGTATTTTTCTTTCCCCCCATATGATGCCATATGTACATGTTTCCTTGTTCTCCAAAGAAAAGCAGATTTAACCTGCAAGACCCTGCAACTTGCCCTCAATTTGTTCATGTCAGATGAGTTATCGCCCCTCTTTCAATAACTTCTATGTGTCGTCTGTTCGCTGCGTCTCATTTTCCAATGTGTCCCTTCATTTCTTTGAAGGGTTCTCCTCATTGTGAGGTTTAATACGTTTTTCCTCATTCCTTTGTCTCATGTTCACTGAAGGTGACTTGACATCTACTAAGAAAAAAAAAAACAACAAAAAAAAAAAAACAGACACTCCCATGACATCAATTTAAAAAGGCGCTTACCAGGCAGAGGCCAGGCTAACATTTAAAACAGCCGAGCATGTTTCCAGCTGCAGGTACATTTCTTGTGGAGGTTCTGACCTCAGCCTATGAAAACTCCCAGTCTGTCAGCTCACCGGGCCTTTTTGCGCCCGTGTAGTGCCGGCTGGTAGCTGGTGATTTGTTGTTGTTGTGTTCAGACCCCAGCAGTGCTGCAAAAACCCCTGTTATCTACTCACGGCTCTTTGCAGCGCTGCACCTGTGCTGTTGTTGAACACTGTATTATTTTCTATAAGCACCATCCATAATTCACATGCTGTGACATCAAATATTGAGCAGAGAGATGGAGCTGAGAGGTCAGGATGCTTGCTTCTCATGTAAGGCCTTTGTACACTTTCACAAACCCTCTTTTTTTCCCCTTTACTTACAACAGGGTCGTTTCATTTCTTGCTAAATTGCTTTCGTGCTGTGTTGTAAGCAAAACACAGTCTCTTTTCCCCTTTTCTTTTGCTGGAATATTTTAATTTTTTGTTTCAGTTTTAGTGTTGATTTCATACTTGCTGCACAAGAGAGTGGATAAATGAGCTCTTAATGAACAAAAACAGCCGGAATGAATCTCATTTCCAGTTATTTGTCGGTCAGTGTGACATGAAAGGAGGATCAGATATTAAAGAAAAGTTTTTGTGGTTCAGTGGTTACAAAAAAAAAACAGCAAAAAAACAGCAAAAAAAAAGAAGAAAGAAAAAAATCGTATCACACACTTTCTTTCTTTCTTTACCTCAAAATTCAGCACTGGCTCCATATTCTGTCACTGTACGGTGGTGTTTTGTAATGTAAATCTACAGTTACTGTATTGTACGCTCAGTCGTGAGGAGGCTACTGTAAAAGCAGCTACGAGACGAATGATCCAGCCTGAGGGAGACGGTCGAGGAAGCGAGAGGCCTCTTCTCTTCCAGGCGACAGAAAGAAACTTTGTAAAGCCTTGCATCAGTTGAACAAAAGCCTTCTGTTTTTATTTTTTGGTTCTACACTTTTTCTGCTTTCTTCAGCTTCTTCTCATCCCAGCTGAGTGGAAGTGTTGCTTTTGTTGTGTGCAATCTGTGACACTTGTTTAGGTTTTACCACCGTCTCAGAAACATTAAGGGTCTTCTTATGGCTCTCACCACTGCATCATGATTTTATTGATGGATAAAGTCCTTTGAGATTGTGTGAAATGTTCCTTTATTTACTGATTCTGCTCGGTTCACTTTTTCTTTATGCACAGCCAAGGTCCTGCATAGGCCGTAACTTCTTTTCTTTGAGCAGTAAAAGTTACTTAATGTCAAGCTAATGGCACCAGCTACTACTTATGATGAACAAACTCTATGTACATAGATATAAATTTATATATAAATATATATAAATGGGTCTTTGCACAAGTTATCTCCATGTCTGCTCCATGTGATTTTAACAGGAAAAACAAAATGCGAAGGAAAGTTCAGAAAAAAAAAAACTTTATATATGCTTTACAATTCTTTGTCTCATTAACATTTTGCACTTATTTAAAGAGGCTTACTTCTGTTTCTGGGCTGACAGAGCTGTTTTCACGCTCGGCCAAGATATTGTACAATATGTATATGTATTTTTATTCATATGCATATAAATATATGTCTATGTAATTTGCCTCTTGTGTTCTGTTTCATCATGTCATTCACTCACCAGCCTCAAGGCCAAGAAAACTAAAATCCAAGACTCATTTGATGACAGTTTTCAAACTTAATCAAGGAAAAATGTAAGTTTCTAAAGATGTGTGATATGAATCAGAAAACTATTTGAGAAAAGCTGTTCATATCCAAACTGCTTTTAGAGAACTATTCAGTGAAAATATGAGCTTCTCTTTGTGTCCGACTGACATCTGCATCTCTGAGCTATTTCCATTCACGCTTGGATTTTGGACTTGTTCACGGCTTTATTAAAAACCTTGGCTTCTTTGTCCACTCCACCAGTGTGGCATAAGCATCAAGGTAGTGGACATGTCACCTTTCAGGTCTTTCTGTGGAGACATTGCCTTTAAATGTTTTGCACTTTTAATTTTGTTTTAGTTTGGATGGTGGCGCACAAAGGCTGAACTCACGTGCCCTTGGGACACTGACTGGATGAAAATATGAGAATATACTTAGCAAAATGAGGAATGACTCATGACTTTTCATGGCAAAAAATAAGAATTTTATTAGGGAGACAAATTAGAAAGAACAGCAGGTTGTCATGAAGGACTGCAAGTTTAATTTAATAAACATTTAATAAATGACATCTGCAGGGCCAGTAAAAGCCCTTTTCAGGTACAAAGCAGGAACCCCACACCCCATATGGTTTCTATCCCTCTCAGAACAAAACTTAATTATGCAAGATGCAAATGCAGGAAACTGTCCTAATAGTACGAACAAAAATTGAGGTCAGGTACTAATTTGGGGGCTAAAAGTGTTTGTTTTTGCATTTTCACTAAATCTGAGGAACCAAAAAAAAAAACAATTAAAAAACAAACCTGTAATTTGAGAAGCAATTTTTGCACAGGACAAGACAACAACAATCATTATGCTCTTTGTAATTTATTGTGCGACTACGATGGTTGAACTGGTGATAGGAAAAGAGCAGAGCGACAAAGCAAAGGAGAGACACCTGCCTCCAAAACAGACAAGCTGTTCTCCTGATTTAATCACAGTTTTAGTGTGTTGAAACAATTAGCTAATAAAGGTACGTTCAAAACGTTTCTGTTGCTCACAATCGAGTGTTTTTTTTTTTTTGGTTTTTTTTGGATTACTTTTTTTTTGCATTCTACTTTTATGAGACAGTCAAGAAAGAGGCGGTTGTATAGCACTCAACAAATTAGGCCACTGGACGTCCTATCTCAGTGTGTTTAAGATGCAAAGTCATCTGCTTTGTGGTACTGTTGTTGAAAATGCCAATAACACTGAATATCTCGAGTCATAATTTTGAGACCGGCAACAACCAGTGTTTGCTTGCGCGCCTGCTTGTGTTGGCTTGTGAATGCATGCTGTACAAAAGTTCTAGCAGTTGGGAGGCTTGTGTTTGAGCAGTCAGCCTCATTCAGGGCTCCAAAGCTGAAAATGAAATTCAGGAAAAATGCCTGAGTTGCCAAAAAGAATCCGGGAGGAAAAATTTTGGCTCTGAAATTTTTATTTTTGATTTATTTCATAATGCCACTTTTTTTCCCTATTTATCATATAGTCTTATCAATATGTGTCAAATAATTAGACAAGAAACAGAACAGAGCCAGTTATGTGAGTGCCTCTTCCAGTAAGTTTAATATCAAAATAATAAACTCTGTCTCTGTAGGCCTGCATGATGCAGCAGCAAGTAGCCTTGTCACAAGGCAACAAGTTGACTGTTTGATGCTTTAACTTCAGTGTTCAAAAGACAAAAGACAGTTCAGCTCAATAATCAGAGCCCTGTACCTGTCAGATGAATCCCATTTTGATCATTTCTAACCAAAACCTTAGCAATGACCTGTCAAATTTAGAATAATCTGCAAAGAGAGAGCAAGTCATGTTATTTTACAAAGCTGTAAAAGTAACACACTTCATATATTCCCCTGTCAGCCTGGACTTCAGCGTGGGGCACTCCTCCAAGCTGGGACAATTGATCTGCAGGGTGCCAATTATAGTGATTGGCACCTTTATTTGAGCAAGGAAGAGGCGAGATGGCCAGCAGAAAGGAGACCAGATGGGTGGCCTGTTTTAGAGGTGGGGAGCAGAGCAGGGAGGGGACAGACAGGAGGAACTGCCCTGAAGCAGAGGAACAAAGTGTGGTGGTAAACAGCTTCCAGTGAGGAGCAACAGGACTCAACTAATTGGGTTTTTATTGCTATTTTTAATTGGTAATTTCTCATCAGCTGCCATATTAATCAATAAAATTAGGACGGGGCTTTAGCTTTATGTGTGCAGCAGAGCAGGGAGGGAAACACTGAGCAGTAGCTGCATCTTCCGTAAAATAAAGCATTGCCCAGCTAAATGGTAAAAACGAATTAATAATAATCACATCTGAAGCAGACATGGTCTATTATTTAGGCTCCATTGTTTCCTAAGGATGTTCTAGAAAGGAACTGATATGTAACTATATTCTATAAATATAAATACCAGCATTTTGTAATTATTAGAGGTAAAATAAAGACACAAAATCAACATAACTATCTAATCTCATTAGATATATTGGCACTTTATGCCAATACAGTATAACATAAATAATATAGCTAAATTACACTTGTTTGGCACTAAGCAAAAAATTTTTTTTAAGTGAGTTTTCTATGCAGACAATGCTGTGATTTACACCAGTGATGCAACAGCATCAGCAGACCAACAAATACCTGCAAGAACTTTGGTCAAAATCCAAATGATCTGACTTTTATATGATGTGACGACCTGGACACTGGGTGTCCCTGTTCGTTTTGCTTGTGTTTTGCAGGTGCTGAAGCGAGGGTCATCATCTGCACGAGCTGCACCTGGGCCCGGTCTGGTCTGCTCTGCTTCATAAAATCTCCCTCAGTTTGCAGCCACACTCTTTGGGGGAGTTTCCTGCTCCCTCACAGACCAGATGACAGTTGTGTCTTTCCCACTTATTATATTGATATTTTCTTATACTGGTCAACCTATATTTTCTTTTTGTGTAGCAACACAACACAAGCCACCGGCTTGTGTTGTGTTGCTATCAGAAAACTGATATTAGACATTGCTTATGAAGTAAAAACCATAAAACTGTATGAGATTCTTTCACTTCAAAAACCTGTGGTGGCCCTGATTTGAACTCTGTGTAATCTGTCTGTCCCTTCATATATATATAAAAGGAAGAAGACTGAGTGTGGGAGTAAATATCTAAAAGGAAAAAAAAAATGAAAGGAAGCATGAAATGTTCTCTGTCATGTCCACCTGATGCTTCCCACTAGACTCATGTTTAAAGTCTGGTGTGAGCACCGGATCAATTCCAGATCAGCACTCAAAAGCTTTTTGTTGTGCATCAACAAATGAGCTCTCAGCTCCATGTTTGCTCTGTTTTTCCTTTAGCAGCCACCGTATGTGTTTGTGTGTGTTTCTGGAGGGTCCACAGACCTTTAGGAATGCATCACTGTCCTGCCACCCCCATGCTCTCCTTCCTCCCCCTTCCTCCCTCCTCCTATGAAGCAGCTCAGTGGCCCATCAGGGGGCCCCCTCCACTAATTAGGGTCACTAATTGGGGGTCGGCCGGGACAGAGACCCCTCCACACCTGCACAGTCATGTGACATTCAAAGAGGTGCGCAGGGTCAAGGGTCGCAGGGGGAGGGGGGTGGGGGGCGTTGGATTAGTTTGACTGAGCAGATGAAGAGAAGGGTTATAGGAGGAAAATGGTAGGAAGGGAAAAATGGACTCGACTTAAGCAGCTGCAGTGAACATGAAAATTAAAATTTTGATTTTAGAAATTTTTACCACAGAGACCACCACAAAAGCAAACAGAATAGAAATTTAGACTAGAAATGAGTCTCTCAGCATGAATTAAGAAGTTATCAAAATATTTCTGTCTATTGTAATGTCCCACCCTTTTCAAGGTGTCTGTCATCTCCAGCCTTCATACTGAGAAATCAGAATGTGTAACATCAAATCAAAGTGTGCTCGCTTAAAAAAAGAAGTACAGGAAGTATAAGAAGACACCGCACAAGACGTGTTAAGAAATTAGGGCGGGGCCCCGCTGCCTGGTCAGAGGTTAATTGCCAGATGACCTTATGGGCCGGACAGCTCAGTGGAGGCCCCAAGCCTGCCTGCTTCTCTCAGCTCTCATGGACTAAGTGATGTCTGCTTGTTTTGACACGATTCACACAAGAGTCAGCTTAAGCTCGCCGAAAAGATTCACAGCTGCATTCCTGAGAACCAAACCGACCCGAAAACGGACCAGGGAGAGAGGGAAACAAGCAGCTCGAGGGAGTTTCTTTCAAACGGTCCAAAGGCAGGATGTGAGATGATGAAAGACGTGTTGATTTGTTTGGAAGAACAGAACACGATGTGTGTGTGTTGAAAATTTATGTTAAATATTGAAAGGTAAATTTGACCCTTTCTTCATGAAACACATTTTGACATGTCACAGTAGGAAAAGCACAGGTGTAAATAATAACATTAATGACGGCTGAATTCCATTTAGCTGCTTCATTTTCACGGTCCTGGTATTGCTCATGCCACACCACAAATCTAAACCACAAAATCACACTGGGCACACTCCACCTCCTGGTGACAATCATGTGAGTGTTATCAGAAGCTGCAGAACAGCTACTAAATGGACCTTGTGGCGAGATTGGTGTTTTCAAGGTCAAGAGTTCACTTTCAACCTCAAAGAAAACTGACTTTGATAACTGGAAAAAAAAAAAATACATATTTGAAGTTTGCAGTGTGTACAATATATATTTGTGTCTCAAATCAAGCAAGTCTGCATGTTCATCAGTGACAATCCAGTATTTTATAGCACAATTATATACAATAGTGTCTGGCAGTTCTTTCACATTGCAGCTGAACATTTTTTTTCTGGGCACATTTCGAAGGTTCACTGATGTATTGTTGTGCAGAAGCAAAAAACAAAACAAAAGCTTGCATTTCCCGAGGCTGAAAATATTTCAAAAGGATATTTTCAGTTCCATCTGCAAACACTAGAATCAAGGCCTAACGCAGGTCGAAGATGTGGACAAACAACCATTTAGTCCAAAGAACTGTAGGGGACCCATCAGAGCTGCATTGTGTGGCACTGTGACACACTCGTGCACACACATACACACTCACATGACAACACATCATTGCACTGTGACTTTCTTCCCATTTTCAATTTTTCAACCTTTCACAGAGCTGAAAGAGTCGTCCCTCTGCATACAAAGAAGCGCAGCTGAACACATAAAAACTTGAGATTACACATTGTATTTTTCCTCTCTGCACAATAAATTCAAGCATTGGTGTAACAGGAAAAGAGGCCACGGTCTCCCTTTTTTCACTGGTGACTATGTCTCTGCTACTTAAATCTCCTTTTCAAGACCCAGAGCCCTCAATTTACACTTACTACTGTTGCGGGATTCAAGGACGCCTCCCTCCTCCTTGTTTTGTCTGCGCACCCAAACATCTGAGAAAGGCCACATTTTTGCATCACCTCTTCACCTCGGCTTCTATGTTTATGACCGTTTAGCCTGTATTCAAATGGGCCGGCTGTGATATTATGTGAAACAAGCATCGGGTGCATCAGGAACATTCCTGAAGATTTGGCCTTGGGTATAAAGCTGCTTTTGTGGAGCGGCCATTCCTGCGCTTATCTCCGCTGATTAGGTCAGTGGATTTTCAGAAAGTGATCACAGCCCAAGGACACAAGATGGCACCTTCATTTGTCTCCAGGAACACAATGCACCTGGCCTCTAAAGCAGTGATCTTTCACCACCACTGCAAACGGTCTCAAAACCTTGGACTCCTCCTGAGATAGAGGAAACTTGATAAACTCCGGTTTTAAATCCCCCATGATGCCTTTCACTTTCATCCTCTCCTTTCGCTCTGCGTCCAATAGGAGTAATGCACAGCACTAATGCACAGCAGAGCGCTTCCTCGACTAATGAATGCAAGGTTTTGTGCAGAAAGCATCTTATATTTTTATTATCATCACATATTTAAAGTCTCACTGAACCAGCAAAGCATTCAAGGCAAACTGACAATAGGTAATTGCATATTCAGTGGCACTGAGGAATATGTTATTTAGAGCTCAACAGCACAAGAGAGTGCTTTTGGAAATGACAGGTGAGGTGACGATGAGCAGAATGCAGCCTGAGTTTGAAAGAAAGAGGAGAGCAAAGACAGTACTTAAGATTTTCTATAAGACAATCTTAATAGAGTGTGTACGTCCTTGTATGTCTAAATGCCATTCACTTGTTGCTGCACTGGAGTCCTAAGTATCTCATTGAAAGCTTAAGGGCACTCGTCTCATCTGAATGAAGTTTTATGAGCATATTTGTGTTCCCCCACTGTCTCTCAGTCAGATATCGATCGCGACTTCATAATTTCTAAAGTGTTTTCGAGTGAATGTCTTTCTCCATCGTGATCAAAAATTTCATCTGTTGCCTTTGTTGTAGTGTGTTATGAGCAGTTTTAACTAAAGCCTCTGTGTCCATAACATCTGCGTGTTTACTTCATGTCCTCATCAATTGTTGCTTCTAGGCAGATATTTCTAGGTGCTGTAATTGACGGCCCGTGTTGGGTGCAGTTAGCAGCGATAACGGTGGCAGATTTACCGTCAAAATTCACAGTACTATCTGAAACTGTGAGTCTATGATTTCACACAGAAGAAAACAGATTTTTCAGTTCAAGCTGATGACTGATGATTTTGATGGTTGAAATGGCGACGGTCACTAGCAGATTAGCAGCTAGATAAAATAACACTAATTTCTGTGAGCTGCTTAAAAACTGTCTCCAGTGGACTTTTCAATTCTTCCAGCTGACGCATTTTAAAACAAGAACCAAGTAAAAGGCTCTTAAATACGAACTTCATGGCTATGTACATATACATAGCTGATGCTAAGTGTTGGGGCTAAATCTAACAGGGAAAGCTCAGCATCCTCTCAGCATGATCTGTATGGAGAAAGCTGCTTAGCCGTAGTATTATAGCACTATAGTAGTAGTAAAAAGGATGAGGATTCATTGATGAGTTTGCTGAGCATAACACCACTCCCTTCTCAGCACTGTGTGGGCGTGTACAGGCTGTGTTTGATTGACGCCTCCCTCCCTCCCCCTCCCCCTCCTCCTTCTCCTGTTGGCTTTGTTGCACCTGTTACAAATGACACCTTTAACATCTCTGTTCATTAAGTGGCATTAAAACTCCACACACCTTACACCTGAGCAGAGGTCTGATCAGCCACATGACCTGAAAAACACCTGAGTGGGTGTTCAGAGCCTTTCAAGTGTCACTGTTATGGCAGTGGTTGTATTTTTAGACCTCTCCTAACACAACCATGGCTGTGTATCAGAAGCTTGTTTTGCTGTTATTCAGTATTTTCAACAATGAGAGCAGCACAGACAGTAGATGACATGTCTCACCAGGCATTCATTGCACAATCTGACAAACTGATATCTTTCAGTCTGAATAAGAATGCGCCCAAGATTTTATTAGACCCATCTTGCACAGTTTGAATTGCAATCAACCTAGGAGATTGCTGTTATAGCACAGTGTGAAAGCTTTTGCAAATCAACTGTGGCCTACTTAAAGCATTTTAGTGCCCAGCAAAGCGGAATGACTCCCTTAGTAAATACACTCCGTTAACAGTAGCCAGAGTGACCTCCAAATCATGTTGTCTTCAGCTTTTTGTTGCATATCTATACACATACTTATGAAACAAACAGTGCTATTGTGTCATAATTTGACCCCCTTCAGTTGGCTGAGGTTAAATTAATGGGTTTCCAGCAGACCTTTGCTCTCCAAGCACATTGTCACTTCCTCCTGGTTTAATGATGGAAGACAACTGTAGAGTTTATATCTGTGTCAAAATTTTGGGAAAAAAGAAACAGAAAGGTTAAGTGATATTCACTGCTTAGTATTTCAAAATAAAAGCACACTTGTTGATCTATAGAAAAATGTCTTTAAAAGTACATTGCGTAAGATCTGAAATAATAAGGCGTGAACATCAGTGATTGTCCATAATTAGGACTTTACTTTCATTTTGTTTAGAGCAGATGGTGTCGCACATTAAAATGGTCCATGTCCCATTTTTAAATCTTCAATTCAACCCTTCGCTTGGATCATTCCATCAGGCTCAGCTTGACCCTCTGCACCCCCTGGGGTCACTGCAGGTTGCCCTCATTAGTAATAGGGAGTCTCTACCTCCACCCAGTCCATCAGCCTGTTTGTGTCCTCCCTAATAGAGCTGAAACGACCACACATGAACCAAGGTTCCTACCCCGGACCGTAACCTATAACCTTGGGAACTTCACCTCGTTCTTTGCCTCCATTCACACTTCATTCAGTCGGACTCCAGCAATCCGTTTAGTCGGTGAAAAGGAAAAAGACTTACATGCACACAAGAGATCATTTCCTTGCCCTGCCCTTAGCTCAGACCCACGACACACACACACACCCACACACACATACTCTCCTACACACATGCATACATCCTTCAGTGCTCATGCAGTGCTCTTTTCCGGGCTGGACCAGAACAGAGGGAGCTAGAGAGAGAGAGGGAACAGGGTCTCAGAACGGGATTACTGGGGAAGAGGAAGGGAGGGTGGGCTTAGGCAGGGGAGGGAGCCCCTCTCTGCTTTTCAACGGACGTGTGAACAAAAGCTTGGTCAAACTGTCAGGCCCACAGCCGTGGGTGTTTACTCCTCTTGTATCTATAACCAACAAATCAAGGATCCCCCTCACTACCACCTCCACCTCCACCTCCACAGCTCGACTCCCCCTGCTGCCCCTTTTCCCTTGAGCTGCCTGGCTTTATTGGGAACAGCAAATTAAAGAACCATCCATCTGGGTGTGATCACCAATTACGGAGGGAAGCTGTCAGCATGCATTAAGGCCTGCAGGGAAGGCGGGCGTGTTAGGGCGGCTTTTATGAAGAGGAAGGCAAGGGAGGGAGTTAAGGATCAAGGAAGTGACTGGACATGATTAAAAAAATCTTTTGGAAAATTAAAACATTTACATCTTTTGAGGTCAGAAGTACCTAGAACTCGTTTAGGCCTTCCTGAATAACCCATTTGTCTCGTTGTGTTTGTATCAGGAAAACAAAGTCCTCTCATTATTTGCCGCTCCGAACAAATTTACGTTTCGTGTCGTTTTGTTAGCAGAAGCAAGTATGAGTGAGTGCACTTTTTCAGCACGACATAAAGTGACCATGTAAGCGATATAAATATGGTAAAAACTCAATGCAGCTTATGGACGGCCCCCTTTTGTCGCTGCTCACTGGTACAGGCGGTGATTCCCTGTAACACTTCTCCTCCGGCCAGCTTTCTCACAACACAATAGGGCCGTCATTAACTTTTTGCTCCATTGGAATGCTGAAAGACCCCGTAGACCAAACGCCCCCTTCCCTTCCCCTCCCCTCCCCTCGCTCCACCATGCATCCCGCTTTTCTCTTCGCTTACTGGTTTTCCAGGGCCCTAATTTACGAAGGCCAGGTGTGCGCAGACCCACTGTAAGGGGGGTGAGGATGGGTGAGGAAAAGGGTGAGCGTGGGGAAGAAGGGTTGAGCGGCACACAAAGGGGTTCCACAAACCAGAGAACATTGGCGCAGACTGTTCTCTGGAATATTCTCAAGTATTCTAGTTTGTTTGCATGTGCTTTGTTGTGTGAATTTTTAAACTGAACCAGTGGCTCCCAACCTTGCTAAGAAAAGCTCTCATAGCATCATTTGTGGCTGCCTGGTGAAATTAAATGGTAAAGTTGTGAGCCAGAAAACCGAAACAATGAGCTTAAAGATACTAAACGAGCTGAGGAACTGCAGTGTCAGGTGATTCCTTGTGAGTTTGTCACTATGACCAATATTATTATTATTACACAGTCATTTCATCCATTGTTAGAAAAATATTGATTACAGCTACTTAAGTTTAGGTGCAGATTGTGTGTTGTACTCATGTACATGCCTATGTGTTTCTCTGAATTGGATCTGTGGGAGTCTATGTGCAGAAAGCTGTGCTTTCTATGCGATGTGTCACTTTGAATATGTGCTCTGGCGGTGCATGTGAGTATGAATGTGTGAATGAGTCATTGTGTGTGTGTGTGAGGGTAATTGGAGGACGAAGGGGGGGAAGCTACAAGTCGCTCCAAAGTTGTTCACCAGCCAGCCTGCCAAGTTGAGCGAGTTGCTCAAAGCTCGGCAGCTTTGCTTTTTTGGTGAGACACAGGGGGTGGGCAAGGAGGGGGGAGGAGGAGGAAGAGTTGGGGGAGGGGGGGGGGGGGGGGGACAAGGACCAATCGCCACCAATTAACTTTAATGCTCTGATCAGATGGGAGGCTTTGAAAGCAACCTGATTTTTCACAACAAACAAACCTGGCCCATCC
>JBBMJY010000016.1:3530559-3565324 GCA_037833715.1 Toxotes lorentzi | reverse complement strand
CCCCCCCCCCCCCCCCCCCCCCCCCCCCCCCCCCCCCCCCCCCCCCCCCCCCCCCCCCCCCCCCCCCCCACCACTAATTGCCACTAATTGAATTTGATGTGCTGATCAGATGGGAGGCTGTGGAAGTAATCTGAGTTGTCACAGCAGATAACGCTGGGCCGTCCCAGAGTGTCCGCCTCATGTGACAGCCTGTAACATAGCCTGCGAGAGGGCACCGGCCCCCTTTGTCACCAACACAATAGGGGAGAGAAGCAAAGTTGCCAGTTACAGTGCGCAGCGATGGCCTCAGAGTGGGACGAAGGAACAGAGGAGGGAGTCGTGGAGGGGAGAGAAAATTGGGAAAGTAGGGAGAGGGAAAAGGGGGAAAAAGGAGAAAACAAGGAGGGGAGAGATGACTGAGATGAAAGAGGAAAGCTAAGGAAGGGGATGTTCAGTGGATGAAAACAGTGGTAAAATGAGATGAAGACATACACTGGGAGGAAAAAAAGGGGGGTGGGGGCTGGAAGAGGCGAGACTGTGGAGAGAAATTTGCCCTCAGTCAAGGAATCTGCAGAGTCTGCAGCTTTCATTCACAAACAGCAGAAGCTTTATGTGTCAAGTGTAATAGCAAAAAGTTTTTAATCAGATGGACCACTGTGTGCACATATGTTGAACCACCAGAGACCCTATTATTCAAGACTTCATTTGGAACAGCACTGAAGATTACTGTTGTGGTTAATTATCACAAAACTGTCTGTTCTTGCCAAAAGAAGACACTGAAGTTTCAGAATATACATTTTCTGATCGCACTTTATATAGATGTCGTCATGCTGGTCATCAGGTTTAATGTTGGGTTTAGTCACAGCAACGAGATTCAGATACAGGAAATGGTCAAGTGACAACTGAACATGTATCCAACTTTTTAGGATTAAGAAATGCCGATTTAAAAAATGGATTTAAATAAATAAAAATAAAATTTTACTTGATTATGACTTAATGTTCATTTGTGAAATGTAATAGAAATGAAAAAAAAACCTTTTAAGGAGCTGAACATAATGAACCTAACAAATTCATCCTTGAAAAATGTGGCTTTTTCAATTTTAAAAACAATCAATACCGAATCAGTTTTGTTCTTAATTACATTATTGAGTGCAAAATGTAACCAAAAGCTTTTATTCAATGTACCAGTATATTCAGTTTGTCCAGCTTAAGTTTATTTAGGGACACCCAGGGAAATAGTTTAGTTTAAATTAAAAAGGTGATTACTTTACATTAAATACCCTCAAGTCATGCAGAATGTGGTTTCATAAAGACTTTAAAGTATGTAAATGTTAAGATCAAGCACCTTGACTGCAAATTATTTCAGTGTATTACCAGAATTACACTGAAATTCTCGGGAGAGACACAGCACAGAGGATCCACTTTATCTGCATAATTACTTTTTTTAGGCAACGCCCTCAGCTGTTTGAAGTACGCTACCAGCCATCATCATGAGCTATAAGCTAGTTGCACTGTAATGGGTTTTTTGTACTTGTTGACATCAGTTTTCAGAGGTCTTTTTTGGGGGGGTGTGGTTTTTAAAACTGATATTAAAGCTTCACTGCAGTGCCAGTTTGAAACAGGATAATACGAGGACAGGTGGACGACAGCGACTGACAAAAAGAGAGAGAGGCGGCTGAGGAAAAAAAAAAGCGAGAGAGAAGTAGAGAGTGGCTGTGGGTCTTTCCCAAGCCTGCAGCAGTCCAATTAAGCAGGATTTCTCCCACTGCACATCTGACTCACACACACACACACATATACACACTTACAACCACAGCAGCTGTGCAGTCAGTTGGTGCTATTCAGGGAGGGGTTAAATCTTGTCAGCATGATGAAAGCAGGCTAGAGTTGTCTGTGTGTGAACCTGAGTGTGCGTGCATGTGTGTATATCCACATTTGTGCATTTCTGTGTCGCTATGTACATGTACTCTGTATGTGTGTGTGTGTTTTGTGTAAAGGGAGAGTTATGCACGCAGTGGGCATCCTGGGGCAAGCAGATGTGTGAGTGTGCAGGACTAAGCCCTGGCGAAACCCGCTGCGAGGGGTCATGACCTTTACAGAATCAGTGCCTCTGCATGTCAGGACTAATGGAAGGGCCCCACCAGCTGCACAGAGAGGAGGGAGAGGGAGAGGAAAGGCAAGAGAGAAGAAGAAGAGGAGGAGAAGAAGAAGAAGTCTGAATGAGGAGGGGTTGGAGTGGGAGGGAGAAGGAGGATGGAAATATTGGGGAAAAAATGATTTAAGAAGGGAGTTTGAGGGAGAACAAGCTGCAAATACTCATATTTTGGGGGAGAGAAAAGTTGGAAAGATGAAAAAGAAAAGGGGAAGAGGAAAAGAAAAGTGGAAAACAAGGAGAAACTGATATAAAAAGGAAAAGAAAGAAAATAAGTAACAGGAAATGCAAGGTAAGGATGAAAAAGTTTCAGGCAAGACCACATGAGAAAAGAAACAGAGAACGACAAATGCTCGTATTAAAGAGTGATGTTTGAGGAAGAGTGCAAGCAAAGAAGGAGGAGTGATGGTATGATGGTGGGATGGAGAGATAGCAAAAGAAACAGAGGGCGAGAGATGGGTGTGGCCTCGGTGATGAATACAGGTTTTCTTTCAGGTTAGAGTCCTCCACCTCTGTCTGGTGTCATCCCATCTCTCTTTACACCTGTATTTGCAGGATTGGCGGATGCTTTTAAAGTTCATTTAATTTTTGAATTGTTCTGGTGGCACTCTGGGGACACATTATGAGGATGAGCCGGTGATGGAAAATATTACATATATATAATATTCAGGTTCTGTGTTACAGGACAGTTTAGAGATAGTTGTACTTTACTTGAGTTTTTCTATTTAATTATATTTCATACTTATGTTAATTTTACTGTGTAGTTATTATTTTCTTTAGATTTAAATGTTGAGAAAAATATCCAAGCTTTTAAAATTGCTTATTCTATAGATCAAGCTACCAGACTGGGAATAGAACCGCTGTATGAATGCTACGCAATTAATTCTCCTGACAAACTGATGCACCAGTAACAATAATCCAAAAATACAAATTTTGGGATAATATAATGAAATGGGTGTAAAGTTAAACTGTATTATTTCTAGTTACTTTTTTACAAATAACTATTCTACTTTGGTGCATACAGATGAACATAAGATTTTAATGAAACTTTTACATGTTGGGAAATATTTTTATTTTTATCACTTTACAGGGTGGTCCAGTGTGAACACCTCTATGTTCTCTTTTGCATCAGTGCCCTGAGTATACAGGACAAGAACAGCAAAAATATAACAGTTGGACAATCATTAAATAAAATCTGAAATGCAAAAATATAGGACACATAATAATTAATTAAATATTTTATGCTGTGGCTCATTCAGATGTTGGCTTTTGCTGTGAAAAATATTTCCATTTTAACATAATTGAGAATATATGATTGGATTCAAAACGAGTGTTTAGGAGAAATAAGAGAGTGTTTAGAGCAATCAGATAATTGTTGTCAAACGGTTTCTGGCCCTGATAAGAACAAACTGCCTCTGAGGTCGTTGTTGATTGTTTGTTTTTTTTTATGAAGAGAAAATAAGCAGCAATCAAGATGAGGTGACAGAACATACAGTTATGATTTAAGAGAGAGAGATAATAATAATTAAAAAAATCGTAACAAGGAAATTCATGCTAATTTATGCTCTTCAACACTTTTCAAAAATAATTCCCGTCCAGACAGACAGACGCCTCTTATCAGTATCAGCCAGGCCAGAGTCTGCAGACTGTGTGTGTGAATGCATGCATCTGTATGAACTTCAGTGTGTGTGCTCAGTGTTCAGCTGCAGACAGTGCCACTGTGTGCCCACCATGACCAGACACCCTGCTTCCTCTCCTGTTATGACCCGGAGACGGTGATGGACCGTCTGTGCCACTTTGTGCCGGGCTCGGCAGACGGCTTCCCCTCTGACATCATCACTGTGAGATGGTGATGGAGCTGCCATTACAGGAGACGGGGCAAAAGCCAATGGCGGAGGACACTGACAGTGTGTCTGGTATTTTGTTGGGCACACAGAGGCTGAAGTGTTTTTTTTTTTCCTTTCTTCCAGACTTTGAATTTAGTCCAGCGAGAGTAGAGAAATTAAAGAAAAGAAAAATATAAAAAATTGAACAAAACATCAAGAAATAAATATTAGAATCCACAGATTTTTTTTTGCTCCCACAACAATAAACAAAAGTGAATAAAAACCTAACTGAGAGGGCAAAGACACTGCAGAGATTTTACAGTCCTAATTATGCAAGCACATTTCTGCCATTATTTTTCATAGTACACCTTTTTTTTGAGATACAAAATGAAATGGTAATAACTTGAATTTTTGCTTTTGATTTGATCCATTTGCATTGTATCTAATTTAGTTTTCTATTCAAATTCAAGTTCAAATCTCTTCCCCTGCAGCCTGAAGAATTAGTTCTGAGCAGAAAGCTTGCAGAGGGAACTTGCTGAAGAAAAGTGGCAGAGCAACAGGTGGCAGATGACAGAGTTAGAGCGACACCTACAGAGCTCAGAGCAGAAAAACCACCAGCGTCAGCCAGGGAGAACACACAGCCAGCCTTTATATATTCCATTCTTAAGTCTGTAAGTTTACTTATTTTTGCAGGGGTAAATAATTAAACATATCAGAAAATGTCAATTATGACATTAACAGTATGTAGCAATGGCTAATTTGCAGTGGTTGACCTGAGATGTTTTTTAAAGTTTTATCTTTATTATTATTTTTTTAATACAAGTCCTTTGAGAGCCATAGGCTATTGTAAAATAAAAAATGCATCAGTCAATCCATTAATCAATTGAACTTTATGTACCACCTTTTATGTAGTTTTGTCCCATTCGATGTAGGAATGCGAATATAAAGATATATATATATATTTACAGTGAAACTTCTCCAGTTCACAAGTTTAATTTAGTCATAACATGAAGCAGCCATACAAGAATATTGTCAAATTAAAAACAGTCCCAAATTAATGAATTTAACTTAATTCAAAACCCTTTATTCGTCACTCAAAAAGCAATGTGAGGCAAATGGGTTTGCAAATAAAAGAGCCCAAAAAAATCCCATAAAAAATTCTTTCTCACCCACATAAAGTATCTAAAAATACAAAAAATGATGGTGTGAAGGTTAAAAGAAAAAGCTTGTAGACACGAGGACCAGGGAGTGACCAATCTGACCAAAGATGTCTGAGACCACAGAGGCAGATTACAGTATGTTAAAAAGCTTGTTTGTGCTGCAAGATGCAGGTTTCTCACCAAAACAATATTAAAAGTATGTTTCATGTCAGAGAATATTTGATCTAATAATAGCAAACAAGAGTGAGAATCGTAGCACACATTTTATTGCCAGTAATCTCTACTTTTTCCAATAATCAAATAGTATTTTGAACAAAAAGTACCAATGCTCACTAAATAGCCCAACAACAAAAACAATGTGAGGATAACAGACAATATGTTATCTTAGTACAAAACATGATCCTTTAGACGATGATTTGGTTAGAAAATACAAACTACAATAAATGTACATTTAAGATAGATAAATTATATGTATATATAGCAAAAATTAATTAGACAAAGTCTTATAGAAAAGTACCGAATTGCCTATGTTTACATGCTTAATTTCTCTTGTGGAAGTGATTTGGATTTTAAATGTTTATGGTCCATTTTGGAGTTGCACCTATTGACCTGCTGACCCTGTAAGTTTGCAGCTTGATCAACAGCAGCAGTAGCCAGTGTTGAGAGGGTTGTGTGTGTGAATCTGCCTGTGTTTGTGTGTGATGTGCGCTGAAACTAATCACAGGAGAATATTGTCATTTACTCACTCTAATAGACTCGGTCATCATCCTCCTCTGGTCTAAACTAATGCAGAGACAAATCCCCCGCAGGGAGTTGACTCAGTGGCTGCTATTCTCAGCGACGACACAGTCAGATCCAACTGGACTCATTCATTTGCACCTGCACCCTCACATATTTTTGTGTGTGTCCTGCAACAGCGTAGTGGTGAATCACAAAATACCGTAACCTGAATGCACTTTAAAGCTGTGGCTACATGGTGATATAATATCAAGTGGTAAACGTGGCTCACATATTAAACATCCCATTAAGCACGTATTAAAATTGCTGATGGCTCCTACCATGTGGTTAAAGGATAGTTCGGGGCCATGGGAAGTGATATCCTTCTGTTTTGAGGCAAACGCAAAAACGTGTCTGTGTTTGTTTGGACAAAACGTAATGGCCACGGACATGGCTTTTATGATAGAATGGGGAGAAGGTGTGAGAGAGAAAAAGGAGAGAGTCTCACATTAAAGTGGATGAAGCTGGCGGCAGCAGCGGCGACGGCCCTGTTTGTTTGAGTTTCTAGTGTACAGTGGAGTCACCAGGAGGCCAGCAGTGTCTGCGAGGCTCTTCTGTCACAGTGCATCCCGTCTCCGTCCTCCAAGCACACTACATCTTTCCTACCCCTCCTCTCGCCGTTTTCAGCATCCTCTTCTCTGAATTCCCAGAAATCGAATCTGTCACCAATCTGCCAAAAAAAACAACCAAAAGAAAATGCACTCCTCTTATCACTCATCTGTTAAAATCTGTCTTTCATTCCTTGCCTCTCTCTTCTCTCCTGTTTCTGCAAAGTTCAGTGCCCTGCTGACCTCTTGTTGACCCCATCTTGACCTTTGCAGGTTAGCGTCTCTGTCAGCTGCAGCTGTGGTTCTGCTAAAAGCCCGGATAATCCAATCACACAGTCATTAGTGCTGAGTAGGCCAGAGCCAGAGCAGGTGAGTGTGTGTTTGTGTGTGTGTTTGTGTTGCTCTCTCTCCCTCTCTTTTTCTCTCTCTCTCTCTCATAATCTTTCTCTTTTACTCAGATTTTGGCTCATTGCACACACAAACACTGTAGATTTGCCCAGCAGATAATCATAACCTTCCCCTCTTTGTCATGTGCACAGAAACACATCAGATCAGTGGCGTTAAAACCCAACGATCTGTCACCTCAGTGCAATTCTGCTCCAAGTATTAAACAGATAGATGCAGCTGCAGTGTTACATCCCAAATCAGTCTTCTCAGCTTCATTAAACCTGCTGCTTTAAAACACAGTCGTGGACCAACGACATGCATGGATGCAGATGAGGGTGAAGGGTTGCCAGGACTGAGATTTTCAGGATGAAAGGCATGTGTGGCGTCTGAGCCAATCACGGTGGAGATGTAAAGAAGGCTAGAAGGACCAAGGACTGAAAATGAACCGTTTTTTTTTTTTTTTCTCCCTCCAGAGCTCCAGCAGAGTTTGGGAGAAAACTTATGATTTCAGCCTCTGTGAAGAAAAACTTGATTCTTAAAGGTTGTAAAGCAAAATTTTAATTCAAAGAAGAGAAATTCGTTTAGTGAGATGGTGCCATAGCCTTTTAATTGGGTCAGCTCCCTTGCCTGTCACCATGTCTATTACCATGGCGATATCTCCATTTTAATCTTAGCTGATTAGTTAGAATTAAAAAGTATATTCATTTTAGCTCCGATGCTATACCATGACCTACATATGTCAAAGCCACACACAGTGTCAAACATTAAAAATTGAGCTTTTGAGTCATATTCTACCCTGTACTCAAAGTTTTTTTTTAAAATCCCATTTATATTATATTTATATTCCTATATTTAGTTATACATCTTTTAATGTCTTAAGTTTAAAGACTTTGTCTTGTTGTTGTTGTTGTTGTTGTTATATTGTTTAACATTTACTTTGCCTCACAAGGTAGTAAGGCAAAGCAAACGTAAGTTTGTCTCTTCACCAAATGTAAAAATGTCAGACTGTGCTCTGTTGCTGATAGACGTGTCTAAAGGGCAACACAAAATGGCAGGAGTCTTAAGGAGGCAACAAAGTCCATTTAGCACATTTAGAAATAACTTTAAAAAATGCTTTTGGGATTTGGGTTTGATAATCATCAGCTTCGCTGGAGAGCAAAAACAAACTGATAAACAGTTTGTGTAGTAAGAGGATTTTTCCGCACTTGGTTTAAGGGAACATTAAGTAAAATCAGAAGCTTGCTTTGTTTGTCTATTTATTTTAAATGAGCACAAATCTGAATTTTCAAATGGTTTTCTGTGGTGCGTGGCAGTGAAAAGCTCCACAGGCTTTCGTTAATGAGCGAGTCTGCTAATTGTAGCCTTCGTAAAAACTCGTTTTAGGAAAAAAAAATGCGTTATAGTCTGATCTGCTTGTTTTGACATGTGATAATAAGTTTGTATAAGTCAGGATGGCCGAGCGGTCTAAGGCGCTGCGTTCAGGTCGCAGTCTCCCCTGGAGGCGTGGGTTCGAATCCCACTTCTGACAGAACATTTTGAGAGGATCCGACCTGAAAAAAAAAAAAACCCTCTTAAGACCAACTATTAACACAAGACAAACCACTTGTGAGCAAAGCCATAACGTCCATGCAACTTCCGTTTTTCAGTCAAACATGTTTTTTTATTTATTTATTTAAATCATTTTGGCTGAGACTTTTATTTTGAAGACGCACTGACGCTGCTGACTGTTTGACTGCCCTCAGCAGTAAGGCAACACTTAGTAAGGCATCTTAAAATAGACATCTTTCCAGCCCAGTCATGCCTTCTACATGCTGCAGCACATGCAGCCTATGGGCAGTGAAGCACAGCAACGAGCAGATGTGATTATTTCTCCTGCATGAAATCATGGTGACTGTGGCTTATAATGCCAGTACAATACAGACACTGAGCTTTAAATACAAATACATACCCCCAGCACACAGTGAAGAAGCTGAGTTATTTATTTATTTGGCAGTTTAAGATAACAGTGGCACATGACTGTTCATAAGGTAAAATGCAGAAATAAATACTGAGGTCAGTAATGAACTTAATCACTTCTGTACTGTAAAATCTTATTTCCCCAGCATGAAGATCTAAAACATTTAGACATTCAGATGGTTTTATTGTCATTTGCACTGTCAGGTGGTCATAGTTCTGTTGGGGAAATGCTAAGTCTGCTATTTATTTTTATTTATTCATTTTTGTGGCCTGATCATATTTAAATATAATAACAATCAGCATATTAAATCTCCACCGAGTAATAGCTTGGTAACCATACTATGTAGATAAAAATAAAAATAAAAATCAGCAGCCATTCTCCAAATGAAACAGTTAGGGGTATAAAGGCTAAAGGCTGCTGCTTTTCTAATCTGTCTCTATTTAACCAGAATTTAAACACCGGTTTTAATGAGGACCGAGTTTTCTGACAATGTCGCCCACTGCAAGAAACACCAGACAACGGCTAATGTTAAGTGACAATTTCACCTTTATTAACATGGTGAAGAATCATTAGTAAAGGTCAGGGTGACAGGCTGGAGGAGGTTTTGGTGCTCAGGTGGTGCCTGTAAAGAGAGCAACACACTGAGAGAGAAAAGACTCATTAAATCACAAGGACGTCACCTTCATGACTCAGAGCAGCTTTTTATCGTACAGCTGTGTGGGCCATCCGCTTGTGCGTCGAGGGGGATTTACAACCAAAACACTTCAGTGCGGCCTTTTGATTATTTTAGATTACATATTTTCACCAGGAATCATTGGGCATGTTTATCCTCCCATGTCTGTGTTGCAAATAAAGAAATCTTGCCGCCAATATCTTCTGGAATTTAAAAAGAAGTTATCCAAGGCCGCCATTAAACACCGGCGTGTCTCAGAAATAAATACATGTGAATTTTTGGAAATAATCTTTAGAATTTTATAGATAACCTAAAGCACCCTGTGGACATTTTTGTGATGTCTGTGGGCAGTGAAAAAATCTGAGGGAAGTTATTCCACAAGCCAAAACCTTGAAACCAATGACAACAATGATAACTGTTGTTATGTTACAGCCATGAAGACATCATATATTTTGTTCCAGTATTTTCTAGAAAGGCATGACTGTAGCTAACAAGCCTCTGCTTGGAACAGACTGTGGTCAAATACTTGAAACTGTCTTCTAACATTTAGTTTATCCCCTTTAGGCCTCAGGTTGACCCTGTCTCCTAGGAATTACTTTTAAATACAATGAAAGTGCAACAACAAATACGTTTTGGAGGAAACCCAGCCAGCGATTACATATGCTACCACAACATAACTGACACTGTAAGCTGTGCTGCTGCACAGGGTGACATGTTCCTTCATTTCAATCAGTGTGAGCACTGTTTATTTTTATTTTGAAGCACATACACTGTCCTGCTGCTGTAAATACTTACTAGAGCATAAAATGTGTATTAATCCACAGCTGAAAACAGTCTGTGGATAAATGCACTGTTTATTTCTGTTAGTGTAATGTTTGCTAAAAACTGCAGTGTCCAACTGACCAGCCTTAACCTTCTTTATCTTCTTTTTTTTACCCTGGCCAAACCACACAAGTCTGCAGCTCCGAGCAAGTTAAACCAAACGCTCAGACTTAAATGGAAAAAGGACTTAACCCACCAGCTCTCAGTGCACTCCTAGAAATCAACTCCTGGAAGGTGGGTGAATAAATAAATAAATCAGGAATGAGGGTTGAGAAATTTGAAGTTTTTACATTATTCATAGGGAAGAAAGGTGTGTCATCAACATCATCACTATCACCCAACCTCATCTCCTTGTTTATCACAAAGAATTTGGTTGCCTTGGCAGGTGTCTGATATTTCAGAGGTCATGAACTCTGAGCACAGATGTTAATAGAGGAATAAAAGCAGCTTTGCCTTTGCCGCAGCTGCTTGAGTGACATTGATCTTGCAGCAGGGAGACAGTGTCGTCCCTCAGAGACCACATGAATGGACACAGGCTACCTTTTCCCCTTTACACTCTGCATGCAAAGGGGGGAAAAGTTCACGCAAATTCTCCTTTCTAATTTACTTGTAACACCAAGAACAAAGCAAAATCAAACAAATATGACTGATATTTACATAAGAATAGCATGTCTTTAGGCAGTTAAAAGTAAATAAAAATGCTCTCATTTCCTGTAAATCCTTATTAGATTATGACGGTCTTTTGGCCAACATAAGGAATAAGTTCCCTTTTTTGAAATCGTGGCTGTGGGGGAGGGTTTAAACAGAAATTCCCAGTCGCTTCCTTCAGTGCAGCTTCGAGTGAAAGCAGGTTTTTGTTTATGCTGGAATGTGTGAATGCAGCTTAATTTAGTTTGCTAAGGAACTCAACCTTGAAATAAAAAGAAGACGGCAGAATGTGGGTTGAGGACAGTGAAGCTGGAGGTAAGACTTGATAATGTGGATATAAACTGTTTCCGAGATACTTGTATTTGTCACATGATGAGTATTGGAGTTTCAGAAAGACTTCTCAGTATCTAAATAAGTCATGTTATTTATTTTGGATGAACCTTTGGAGCAAAGTGAGACAGTAAAGGGGTTTTATCTCAACACTTCTGATCATAACTTGATTTGTCTTGAAGATTGTGTTGTGCCTTTTTGAAAAGTTCAACACAACTTATTCTATTAATCATAAATGCCTTTATTTTGTACAGTTGGTCATTATCTTATTATCTATCTCATATAATTTTTTTTAAATAAATGTTAAACATCCCTCAGTCTTGATTAGATTGTTTTACCATACACTTTAATTTGTTTCATGTAAATTAGAACTCTATGTATCAAAGTCAGCTTTCAGGTCTTGGAGAGTACTAATGGATATGTGGAAAAAATTGTAATGGCACTTGGCACTTGAGGACGTGAAAGCAAATTTGTGTATTTCCCAAAATGTCAAACAATTGCTTTAAGAGCTACAAAGGCCTCAGTTTGATGTGAAGTGAAGTAGAATCGGGAAACTTGTGCATCTGAGGACACTGAAAGTGAAACGTTTACTCTGCTGTGATTTCACTTCCTGTAAACTTCTGGCTGACTTCCTTCAGATGCCCTTGTAAAGTTCCTCTTGCAGTCACTCTGACAGGATGTGAGGATCTTTGGCCATCTCGCCTCCCACTGAGTGTGTTCTCTGTTTTCTGTTGCCACAGCCCATCTGAGAATATGTTTGTGGTGTGAAGATAAAATGATTCTCTGTTTCTGATTCTCTGTTCCCACAGAGACTGATGGGGAGAGTGTTTTATCTTCCGAAGATGAGGGAGACATTCAGGTATCACTGATGGTGACAGTAAATTACTTGTTAATTAATGCCACTTTCTAATGTGTGTTAGAGACAATCACCATGAGAGGAAACACTAAATATCCTGCTCGAGTATTTGTGCTGTTACCTTGACAGTCTTCAGCATTTAATCTGAAAAATAGCCATAATATTTACCTTCTCAAAACTATTTTAATAAGAAAGAATAAGAAAGTAAAATAAATTAACAAAATTGACGATTAAAAGTGCTCCAAAAAAGTACAAGAGCACAAACTTGGTTATATTAACAAGGACAAATACATTTTCTTTGCCTCCACTTTTGGCGATAATAGAAAAAACATGTGAAAAACATCAAATACATCAGTTTGTTGGTATGTAATTAATCTATTTCTCATTTTTTGTGTGCTGATGGTTGATTGTTAGTATGAGTTCCTGGAAAAGCAGAGGGATGAAGCCAATCAGAGACTGTCTGAGCTGGAGGAAGGTGAGAATTCAGATCATTTTTTCATTTTCTTCACCTGCATCAGCCAGGCCAACACATAGATGGAATACCACTCAGACTGATATTCACACCAACGCAACATACAGTAGAAACTTCAGTAGAAAGGTGAAAAGAAGGAAGATAAAACAAATGTGGACACGCAGATTTAACACTGGATGTGCTATTTACTTTTTAGTTAGTTTTTAGTTGACTCTGTACAACTTTAGTTCAAATTTCTCCACTCCTATATATTTTTCTGAGATGACCATGACTAACAGTGCTCCTCCCTTCCTTTCAGTCTCCAATCAGCTCTTGAAAGAGATTAATGTACTGGAGATCCAGTTCCAGATTGAGCGGTCTTGTAGGGAGAGTGCTGAGGCGCTGGCTGTCAAGGTATGTCTGCTAACCACTGCTGTTAGTCCTTTCCTTTCCTCTGTCCTTTCCTTCCCTGTATCTGTTCCTTTCCTTTCATTTCTTTCTGGTCCTGACATGTTAGGGAACTGCTGTGTAAAGCAGCTTCACATACTCTAGATCAGGTGCTATACCTTAATCTCACCTTACCTTTGTCATTGTCATACAAACACAATAAAAATAACACCAACAGCATCGACCTCCACACTCACCATCCCCTCCTCTGTTGCCAAGGTGACCAAAGAGAACAAAGTCCTGAAGAGGAGGAGCCAGATGCTGATGCCGCTCACCTCTGAGCTGCCTGAAAACCTGGCTGCTGCGACCTCTGACCCAGAGACTGACCCCGTAATTAACAGTGACGTGGTTGATCTCGGTGAGTACAGCAGCAGTGAGGAGACGCTGCTGCTGCAGAGCCAAGCCAAGATCGCAGGTTAGCCAAAACTACTCATGATGCGATTTCACCTTATTTAAAAGGATTTTCTCCGGTGCAAACCTTAGGGGACAATTTTAAAACATTATTTATCCAGAACCAGGTTGTGTCTTCAAAAGCATCTTCAAAACATTTTGTCTTTCTGGGAGGAGAGGAGACATCAGATACAACCCACTGCTGTATAACTATGGCTATGACTGTATTTGTAGGACACACATGGGGCCAGTGTTACTCTGTATCTCAATGAGACTGATAATCAGATAAAGATTAAACATTTTTTGTCTTCAACATTTTCCCATGTTAATGTGATCCAGAATCATCCATAATCAGATCATCATCACAGAGGAACTGGATGTGTGATGAACTGTTTACTCACCATCTGATTTAACTCACCATCAGCTTCTCATTGTGTCTGTGTGTCAGAGCTGCAGGCATCAGTGGACAGCCTGCTGACTGAGAAGCTGCAGCTGGAGCAAGAAATAGAGGCTCTGACCAAACACCAGGACCAACTCAGAGAGCAGGTACATCACTGTATATGTGCATGTGTGTATGCGTATATGTATATATATATATATATATATCAGGGTGCCTTATTACACATATTTTATCGCAGCTAGCTCTGGAGGTTGAGGAGAAAGAGGCCATACTGCGGAAAATGAGCAAACAGAGCAAGACCATGAACAAAATCAAACGAGGTGAGTCCTCATTACACCAGTGCTGTAACTAATTACTATCTTTATCATCATTCTATCAGTAATTTAATATAATCCATTATTTATTCTAGAATAAAATGGCTTTGACAAGTGGCATCTTTCCTCTGTTTCACGTTTTGTCCAATCAATAGTCAGCGTAAAGGTATTTAAAGGGTCAGTTCACCCAAATTACAAAACAACAACAACAACATATATTCTCTTTCCTGTAGTGGTATCCATTTATGCAAAAAAAAAACAAACAAACAAAAAAAAACACATGTGCACAGAATGTGATTGTTATTTTAATTTGCATGAACTGACCCTTTAATGTAGAGATTTATAGTGAACAGAAAAAAGCAGCAAGTCATAATACGAGCAAATATATGGCATTTTTACCTCACAAATGACTGAACGTGATTAATCAGCTTCTCTGTAGAAAACACCATGAATGCTGTGAATGCCATCATAACTGCCACTAAATTTTGTGTGTGTGTTTTTATTTGCATGTGTGTGTGCAGTCTCCCAGCTTGTCACGGAGGAGTTCACAGAAATGTCTCAGAAACTGGAGCTGGAGGAGGACCTCCGACAGCAAGCTGAAGTCTTTGCCCACCAGGTCTGAGTGTGTGGCATGCATATGTGTGTGTGTGTGTGTGTGTGAGTGTGTTTTCAGCATGGCATGAAACATTTTGTCATGCATTCACACCTATAGATACTGAGGGTGACAGGTCGTGCCACAGGAAGGGAGAAGTAGTGTTAGAGCTGACCTTGGGGCAGCTATGGTGAACTGACGGACACTTGGATGGGGGACCGGTGCGAGGTGGGAGGGTGGGGGCACACGCTTCTGCTGTCAGAGAGCAGCTGATGTGGCGGGACAGGAGAAGGGGTCTCTATTCTCCGTTTTCACACCGATGACACTTTGGGCTCCCTGTGTGAGGCAAGGCATTCACTCACACACAATACAAAAGCAGAAACACACTCGTACACATGCAGGAAAAACACCAATTCGCTTACCATCCACATACCCAAACACACACACACACACGCTGCCCCACCTGCTCCTATAATGAAGGCCTTTTCTTTCAAAAAACGTCTCTCTGTTCCCTTCCCTGCCCATTTAGCCCCTCCCTTCCCCATAATTAGTGGTCATCACTGATGCTGAAGGAGAATAGTGGTCTTTAAGCACAACCTGTCTTTGCCTGACACCTTTATGTTTTGCCGAGCATATAGCAATTGTTGCCTTTGTGCGCAGTGTCCTCTATTTACCGGACAGGCGCACAATGGGCTGCCTTGCAGGGGTCCTTACCTGTGAAAAGGACCCCCAACTGTTCACACAATCCAGCCCCTTTACTCTCAATTCATGGTAAAAGACCCCCCTGTGCTGAATGCCTCTTGTATGCACTACTATTTGTCTGTTTTCATGTGTTTTCAAAACACCAACCATTCACACCTCTTCTCTGTGATGCATGGTGGTATAATGATGCAGGGCCTCAGACAGGAAATAATTTGGGTTTTGTGTGTGTGTGTGTTTCCTTGTCTTTTTGTGTTGCTGTGTGTGGCTGGGCCTGTGTGTTTGTATGTATGAAATAATTGTTCTAATTGCTGTGTGAAAATTGGTCTCTGCTGAAGGGAGACCAGGGATTAGAGCGGTGTAATTTGCAGCGTGGAGCCTCGTGCTGCATGTCCTGATAGAGAGCTCACCAAACCTGCTGCTTCAGTTTGTCCTTACGATGAAAAACACAGAAATGAAAACCACTTTTTTCACACTTCCTACTCTCTGATGATGGACCTGTTCCCAAAAAATGTTCATACAACCTGTCAGAGTGACAGTTTATGAGCCCAGAGCACACCGAGATCACGCCCTTTGTATTGTTTCTGGGAATTAGGGTGTTTTAATGACTACAGCTACACAAAAATTACACATGACAGGTTTTTGATCGATTCTAATATTTCTGGGAGTCAGCATATTTAAAATGACTGTTTCTGGCTATGTAAAAAGAAAAAAATAAACATGGAACATTGAAATGGTGTATAAACAACACATAAACTATCACTTAGGGAGATAAAATCCTCAGAACATATACCTGAGCAGTTAAATTCATAATTAAATGTGCAGAAAATTAAAAGTAATAAGATAATTTTGCAGGTTTCTTTGGATGCAAATCAAAAAATTCTATTCTATTACTCAACGTCCACATTGGACCTATATATGCAATTTTACACATCAGAACAGCTCGTGCAGACAAATAAAAGATTTGTTTTTTGTGCTCTGATCATTTATAAGCTCTAAACCACAACTGTTAACTCTAACTGGCAGAAATATTTGTCACAGCATAGAAGAAAGAATCTAATTTTCCCAGTGAATCAAGACAAAGGCCTGACATTTTTTTCAGTGATGAAAAATGATGCTTTGTCTCACGGCTAAATCATCCTGTTTGCATTGTTACTACCCCTCTATGAAGCAGATGAGTAATTCTAACAAGGCTTCCAAGTCATTGTTCAGTCAAAAAGCAGTTTGAAAACACTTTCTCTGCATTGTGACAACCTCCTGGGGGGAGAAAATTAACAACTAGCCATTCAGATCTTTCTTTATTTTTCCTCTAATTGTGGTTCATTGTCACTGATGTGGGTTTTTTCCCCATTTTCGTAGAAGCTGGTAATTGTAAAGATGTGCTCAAGATGTCAAAAGGTGAAGCTAGATTTGGTTTGTCTTGTCAGGTGTTGGAGCAGCAGAAGGCGGCCCACAGACAGAGCATGGTGGTGATGCAGAACTCAGAGACCTTCCTGCAGTTACAGCAGGCGCTGGAACAAATATCCAAAATCAGCACAGCCCTGAGTGATATACAACGCTACTACCAGGACCAGGTGTGTGCAGACGCGATGAATGTCATGATACCAGAGCAAAATGGGTGTCCATTCAGTCTATTGATTGTCTTCATAATATCCCCTGGTTCTCTCATCCCTGTGTTCAGGTAACACAGAGTCAGAGTGCTTCTGAAGAAAGCAGTGCCCTCTCCGAGCTGCAGACCCTGAGAGAGCAGCTGGAGAAGAGTGAGGTGGAGAGAAAGGCCTTGGAAACGCAGCTGTCTGAGGCGAACACCACTGTCACACAGCTCCAGGAAGAAGGTAGCTGCTAGTGGAGAAAACACTCCTCAGAAATCTTTCTTACCAAACAGGCTTAATGGAAGCCACGGGAAAGGGTCAAATGACTGAATGTTAAAGCCAAAGCTCCTCTGCTGACAGTTAGCTCTGAAAAACTTTATTTGGAACACACTGCAAAAACATTGTTTTCAACATTTTTAACAGTAAATATATGCTTTAATATAATGTTGCTTTTTGTTTATGATACTGTTGATCAACAGCAAATTTCACTGTCTTCCTTTGTAGTGAAGCAGGTACAAGAAACACTGAACAGGGAGGATACGACTGAGAAACTTATGGAGGAATCCACTCCTGCTCCACCTCCACCACCACCGCCACCGCCACCGCCTCCTCTTCCACCTCCTACTGTTGTTATCAAGTACGTTTAACTAAGAGCTTCCTCCACCATTAAACCGGGGGGAGTTTTCAGTGGACAGTTTTAGTTTAAATACTGTTTCAGAGGTTTTTTACACCCTGACCAGAAAAAGAAATGATTCAAACATGAGTTTAAATTTTAAAAATGATGAATTTATGCATACTTTAGAAGCCATAGTAGAGCACGGGAGAACAAAGTTGGTTAGGTTAGTATCTAACATTGTAAAGTGAAATATCCACTTATAAAACACCGGTCCACTGAATATGATAATTTGATGCCTGCGACTTCTCACTGTGTCTAGTTCACTTGATTTCCTGAGGAGCAGGAGGAAAGATGGAGCCAGTAAAGATGATCTAAAAAGTGAGTCTCACCACCAGATTTAACACATACAATAGCCAAAATGTGACAGAAATTATCTTTAGGAAGTAAAAAGTAGAAACACCAATCATATGCTTATAATATATTTTTAAATCCATTTTTGATCTTTAAGAACCAGCACCCTTATTGGACATAAAGTCAAAAGCAGTGGATGAAATGATGGACAGAATAAAGAAAGGCATCATCCTGAAGCCCATCAAGAGAGTACAGGTAGTTACCTAGAGGAACTTACAGTAAAAAAAAATGCAGCACATAATAGAAAAATCTAATGTAGTAAATAACAAACTCTGATGCCTACCATCCACCTTCTCTGTTCACAGGAGGATGACAGTTCATGGAAGGTCAGTGTTGGCTTCTTCTCGTTTTTACCATAAAACAGCTGTGATCGTGTTCTAACGAGACATTTTCTTACAGGACCAGAAGAGTGAAAACAGAAAATCAGCTGTTCTGGAGTTGAAAGGAATGCTGGTAATAAATTAAAAGTCAAACTTCACTGTATTATTGTCTCGACAGTGTGTATACAGTTGAGGTAATCAGCAGGGGAGTGATGAAGGCCAGACTCCCTCGAAACCTGTTACATTGCATTAACCATTATACTGACAATGACAACTCAAGCGACTGCATTTTTAAATGTCTTTCACCATCTAACACACCAGGACAACATGAAACGTCAGCACCACCGCAGAGTGTCATCCAGGAGGGGCATCGGACGAAATGTTGGTGAGGCAGAGCTCCTGGTGGTGCTCCAGAGGAGGAGGAGAGTGATGGGGGAGAACCAGGACCCGTCCTCTTCAACCCAAACACAGGGTATGCTGTCCTGTCAGGCCTCTTTGTTCATCATGATGCTACAGTGTGTGGCCTCTTTGCCTTTTATCTGTATCTTTTGGGTTTTGATTGATATTGATATTGATTATGGATTGTCCAGAGTCTTGTGTATCTGTATGAGTGGTTTGTTTAGTTGTCATTTTTTTGGGATTCGTGCCTAACCTGAGGATATGGTGATGTCTTGGTTAGACCCCCAGCCAGGTGCACAGTGTGTCCCAGCAGCAGGAGATGCTCCCTGGATAGGGGAGTGCAACTCTCCTGTTCTCCGGAGGCTGAAACAGAACAGAGAGAAGAGGGATTCTCGTATCAGAGCATCAGCACTGATCGTCAACCAAGAAAACTGAGAGCAGTCAGAGGAATAAATGCATGATGTTTCACATTTGAGGATCATTGCAATTTTTGTTTTATATGATGATGAAATGCAGAAGGCTTTGCTGACCTATTAGGATGTTTTTTTTCTTTAACTTTAACTTTAAAGGTACCCATCATATCTTTGAATTCAATTACTACATGAAAGCACTGCTTATGTGATCTCTTGCAATAAAATGTCAGGAAACCACTGCTTTGTTCTTGGTCTCTGTTGAAAAAGTTAAATGAAGACTTGAGTGGCAGTCATCTTTGGATCAATTACTTTCAGAAAACAGCTCTTAACATTTGTTTATCCTCCTTCAAACGTCAAATCTCACATTCAGGACTGAACAAAAACAAAGAAAAGCATGTTTCAAATGCCATCTAACCCAAGTCTGCTCCAAAAAGCCAGTACTTGTTGCATGTCAATGGAAATGGAGCTCCTTCAGCCGTGTTTAATGTCCAACCTCATTCTTTTTGGGTGCTTGGGTTTTAGCTGATCTAAGTGCAAGGTACAGGATTTTTTATGCTACAGAATATAGATGTAAAACCTGAGCCATTAAAAAAACCACACTTGAATATGAATACCCTTGCCCACTTCTCTCCCGGGGTGTCTCCCTCTTAAAGCTTGATCCAGCAGAAGGATGGAGACTGCCATTTATTTAGGCACATTAAAGCTCTCACACCCAGAGCCCAGAGGTGTTGTTGAGATAAAAGCCTCAGGTGATCTGTGCGCTCCCTCCTGAAAGTATCTTTAAATGCCGCAGGTCGCCTTTTGTTTTCTCACCTCCACACAGATATATATGTGTATATATGTGTGCATGCATGCATGAATGAATACACACACCCTCACACCATGCTGTCTATCTGCCTATCTTTGTTAAAAGCGTTTGAAAAGGGGATGAAATTACTCTCACCTTTGACTCTGACACCACTTTAGTGTCTTCACACTGTTTCACATTATATATTTACTTTATTTAGCTCTTTTTACTAGAAGGTCTGCCTTTTCACTCTCGACCATACATTTTTAATTGTTTCTCTCCTCAATCTCAAAGGTGTTAGCTTTTCAGATACAGTAATGTAGGCTGCCTTCTCCATGTTATTGAATTCATACACATGAAAGCAAGTGTGTGTGTGTGTGTATGAGAGAGAGAGAGAGAGAGAGAGAGAGAGAGAGAGAGAGAGAAATAGAAACAGAGACAGGACGCCTCTCCTCTATTTTACACTTATACTGATAATAGTAAGGACGTGTTAATGACTCACACCAGGACAGAAACTAAATGGTGTAAAATTGTGCATTTTTCCCTTTCTTAACACCTTTCTCCTGACCTTTGTAGAACAGAATAATGTTAGACCAAGAAAATCAGGGTCTGTTTTCATGTGACCTGCCATTAATTTTGTTATTTTTATCACCCCTAACATTTCATCCATCATGTTTTTTTTTGTGGGCTTCCATAGCTTAACTCCTGCGCAGTGAATTTCATAAACCAACTGAATATGTTGTCTTTACTGTATTTCTCTGGGGGTCAAATACACCATGTTCTGAGACGTGTCAGAAAAGCCGCACTTCTCCTCCAACCTCAGGTGGCGCTACAACCTCGACACACCAGTCTTTGCCGAAGACGAGGTCCTTCTTCTCTGCATTCGTTAGTCTGGACTGAAAACACAGGGGGAGGAACTTTGATCAGTGCTAGTTAGCAGTCAGCTAGCTCGGGTTTTTTTTTCTGTATTATTTTCATATTTCTGTGTGTTGTTTCATATGCAGAGAGATGTGGTTTATTTATTTACTCAGCTGGCTGTCGTTGGTGGTCCAAATATCCTTCGTCACTCTAGCAATAGGTAAGTGCATCCTGACAATACTCGCTAATATACCAGCTAATATTTGCTTGCTAATGCTAGCGGTCCAAGCCGTCAGGTGAAGTTGCACCAGTAAACGTTAATGGGGCTACGTTTCTCAAAGCGACGACCTCTTTAGCACTGACTGATGTGTTAATAATAATGTGCAAATACAAATAATAACCCTGCCTTCGGTTGTTTCACCTAAGTATTGTTACCTGTTCCTGTAGCTTCCAGCTACAGGAATACATTGTTATTTTTTTTATTTTTCAAACATGGTAACGTTACATATTTTCAGACACTATATCATTTATTTAAATATATATCAGTGTATTGTAGTTAAATCTGGGCATGCTCATTTCTAAACAGTTTTCTGAGGACGTGGGAAAGACTTCTGCAGGGGGTAATGTTTGCTAATAGCAGTTAGCATTAAGAGTTATCCATCCCGTGGTTCGGCTCGCCAGGGTTTATTGATAAAAATAAATATATATAAAAATAAAAAAAAACAGACTAAAGTAGCGTTCATTTGCAATGTGGAGTGGGAAGGACAGCATATAATCTGCAAAAGTCTAGTTAAAGTCTAATGTATTTTTGTTTACATTAGATAATACAGCAGGTTAGTTGACAAGCTGGCTACCTAACGTGTGGTACAATATGTTTAATCTGCTCCATAACTTCCAAAGGAAACATGGCGAAGGGCCTGTCTGTCCACGTAACACCTGTGAGGTGTGGCTCCTGACTCAAAGTGTAACTCAGTCACACTCTTATCTGTCAGACTTGTTAGGCCTCTGTACGAGTACTTTCAGATTCAAGAATATCAGATTTCCATGTCTTTGTAAAAAGTCACCACCTTATGAACAGATACTTTAAAGGATAGAAATTGAAACTGATACTCTTGAAGTGCCTGTAAAGTACTGAAACCTGTTCGACACTGAAGGCAGGCATCACATGCTTTGCATGATACTTATTCTTCTTGTTTAATTTTAATCTAATTTCAAAAAATCTCTTTCTTGACTTGAACTTAAACTCAGAGTTTAGGGAGAGTGTATATCTGCTTAGTGGTCTGTTAGCCTTAGAAAACGAATACAAGATATCGATTCTCACTTCTTTTTGGCTACTGACTGAAATGTGTCGTCTGCATCAAGTACTGAAAGCTAGCCTTGAATGCCTGGTCAAATCAAAACTCTCCTTTTTCAGTTTTGCCATCTTTAAAGAGAACTGTAAACAGATTTGGGGAAATTAGAAAAATGTATTTAGTAACTATGTTTCGCTTGTGGTTTGTGTTAATATCGAACCACAATGACAAAGCATTCTGCTTATCTGCTTTTTTGTTTTGTTTTTTCCTGTTCCCTGACTTAACACTTTATCTTTATTTTCACCCAGCTGCTGGCCTGTACTACTTGGCAGAACTAATAGAAGAATACACAGTAGCCACCAGTCGAATAATAAAGTACATGATACTGGTGAGTAGGTTTTTCTGTTGAAATTACATAGTTAGGGAAAATAATTTACTGCTGTTCAGTCAAACTGCTGCTTCACTTGACTTGTGAATGTGTCCAGTTCTCAACAGGTGTGCTGGCAGGTCTCTATGTTTTTGAAGGCTTCCCAATGTTGTTGGTGGGAGTTGGCCTCTTCACCAACCTGGTGTACTTCGGCCTCTTGCAGACCTTCCCCTACATAATGCTGAGCTCCCCCAACTTCATCCTCTCCTGCGGTCAGTAGGACAAGACACTGGCTTTGGATTCTTTCCTTGTTTATTTCTTAAAACAGAGCAACTGCAAACAGCATCACCTCATTTATTTGCAACTAAAAAGACACCTTTCTTTCACTCAGCAAGCAAAAGGATTTTGTGAAATTATTGAGTCAAAGCACATTATATGTTAACAACTTGAACATGTAATATCATTCTTTCCTGTCCTGTTTTAATTTTTCCAACATGGTTTCCTTTGTTTTCACTCTGCAGTGTTGGTGGTGGTGAACCATTACATGGCCTTTCAGTACTTTGCACAGGAGTATTATCCATTTTCAGAGGTAAGCATTAGGCATTCTCTTATTTATAATACATACACAGTATTCAAATTAATCTGATCAGTCATAAGCTGTTTTTTTATGTCCTACTATTATGTTTCCTTTGGAAATAAACATATTCTACTTTTTCTTGGTTGGCCTTAGGTGCTGGCCTACTTCACCATCTGCCTATGGGTAATCCCCTTCGCCTTCTTTGTGTCACTGTCAGCGGGGGAAAATGTGCTTCCGTCCACCATACAGCAAGGAGGTGAGTTGTCTTGAGGGAATATGAGCACAGATTTTTTTTTTCTTCAGTTTCTAAGGTTGTTTTTGATAAGAGAACTAGCAACAGTTAAACCTTTGTGTAGTCTGTTTTTATTATGCAGTTTGTGCAACAGTCCTGGATCCCTCCCTGATATCAGGTTTAGTCCAGTCAATAATACCAGCCCGGCTAGCTCAGTCGGTAGAGCATGAGACTCTTAATCTCAGGGTCGTGGGTTCGAGCCCCACGTTGGGCGTAGCACTTTTTCACTGCATCCTTATGTGTGATCACTTCAAGTTTATTGTATGTTTATCTTTACAACACATTACTTGTGTTTTACATTACTACCAGAAACTTCCCAAACCACATCATACACGTTTGGTTAATTTTCTATCTTCTAGGCATCAGTACAGTATAAAAATCTCTTTAAAGAGATTTCAGTCCCCTGCAGTCGTGTCCAGAATAAGAGAGTATGGATGATTGATGGATGGTATAATTAATAACAATTGCCCTTTTTCCTTTTTAGATGACGTGGTGTCTAATTACTTCACTAAGGGCAAGAGGGGGAAGAGGTCAGGGATCCTCCTCGTGTTCTCTCTCCTAAAGGAGGCAGTGCTGCCTAGCCGACAGAAAATGTACTGAGGAGCTTGGACTCGGGGTGCAGGTTCGGGGGTTGGGGGTGTTTAAGTGTGTGTGTCTGTGTGTTGGAGATTAAGGGGAAGCAGGAAGGACTGTGGAAATTTGTTTCTGGATGGGACTAAAACAGAACAGTGGCCAAAAAGGGGAAGGAGAGCACATGAAGAGGACGGACCAATGAACAGAACAGAGCTTCCTGCTGGACGAGCCAATGAGTTTACACAGGCGGTGTTTTTCTGTTGTTGTCTTTCTGTTCGTTTGTACTGACACTGACATCGATGCCAACAACATCTACTACAGACCTTACTGAGGGGATTTTGTCTGTAGCACAATGCTTTCTTATTGTCACGTCGGACCCCTCCATTTTTTAAGCTTTGGTATTAAAATATGTATGTGCAGGGTCTGACACCAACAACCACCCTGTAACTTTTGACTGACAGATACATTATCATAAGTTTTCTTCTTGACATGACATCCTGCTTTGATTTGTGTCTTGTAGGTCTCTCACTACATCTGAGTCAATACACAAAGTAGCATTAGAGACAAAATGCAACTGCTAAAAACTTTTGTTTCCTCAGATGAAGCAGGTGTGTTAGAGATGAAAGAGACCGTTTAAAGGTGAAGTCCAAGCTTGTTATTTTGTATGGGTGTGAAATGATCCTAGAAAGAATAAAAGTGTCACTTCAGCTGCAGGAAAAATTCCACAGGTCGTCACAGAAGCACTTACTAAGAGTGAGAGAGGGCAGTCTGTAGTTGTAAGGAATCAGCTTCTAATCTATGAGACAATTTTTATCGGACTACAAGGTGTGACATGATATATATGCTCCGGCCTGTTGCATCACGTAGATGAAAAGGGGTTAAATAAAGGTACTTAGAAAGGATTTCTTTTCACCTTTAAATTGATGAGTTACAAGAGATGTCTGTCACTATGGATCATCGACCATGGGCCATGAAAACAATGAACTATGTGAGTTTTTTTTTTCTTGCATCTTATACATTCATTAATCACCAGCACTGTAGTCTACAATCTGCCTGTCTGTTTGGATTGTCTTTAAGAATCCACAGTAATAACAAACTGATTTTTGCACACTGATCATCAACGACAAATGAAGATGAACCTGTGCAGTGACTCTTGTTAGTTTACAGGTGTTGGGGACAAAAGCTGCCCATAATGGTTTGATGAAAGTACTGTTAAAGAGGCAGAAGTTCTAGAAATTCTAAACTTTCTAACAATTGAGTGCGATTCATTGTAGGCTGGTATGGACACAACCGCATAATAAAAGATTTGTTGAAATAACTTGTAGATTAAATGGTTCTTTTCACAGGTTGGTGTTCAAGGAAATAATGGAAAAACTACAGGTACTTATCCTCATCGTTTCCAGTTTAACCAGGTTAGTTCACCCAATCTGTATTAAGTTTTATTTGCAGTATGACGGATTTTCCAACTGCTGTGATACTCTGAACTCTGCTATCTCAAGAATAGCCTATATGTGTGTGCCAGACTGTCTAGCTGAATGGCATTATGTTATCCAAGTCCCATGTGGCCTAGTCACAGTGGGTGCACCAGGTTGAGGCAAGTGTGTACTTTGACCCCCACTGAGGTGTGAAGTGCTTCATGAAGTAAAGGAAAAAGACAAAACCACAACACACACACACACCTTTAGTTGACAGGCCACAGCTCGCAGTTACACACACGCGCTGTTGACAGGCCCTCACCTGGATCCCGAGTCAGTTCCCTGGGGGGGCTCAGTGAAAGTGCAGGGGCACATCTGTGACAGGTGACCCACTTCACTGAGGTTTTCTCACCTTTCGCTCACCTCTCTGTTCACCCTGCTTTTGGAGCTACAGCGTCTGGAGTGTGTGGCATTTTTAATTGTGTCACTTTGAGCTGAAGTTATGGGGTGGCTGGATATTTTGTGAGGATGCTTTTATGTCTGTTAATACTGTAGATTAAGTGAGATTGTACAGAGGACACTGTCAGATGTGTGATGTGTGTTATACAGGGTTTTCTAAAATCCTCTAATTATTATGCTTTGATGTTAATTCCCATGTTATTTGGTATAAAATCTGTGAAGACATGTTAAATCTAACAACTTGTTCACGTTCTTTCCACCTGAAACTACACTATGTAAAAATATTTTAATATGAGGTGATGATGATGTTTTAATGTACACCAGTTTAAAACCCAGCTGAAGCTCCTCCTGTACACAGATGCTCAGTAGTGTCCAGGTTCCAGCACCTCAGCCAGGTGCATGGCCACCTCTGTCCAGGGAGAGGTTCTCCGGCCCTGGGGGCATCCTCGGTGCTGGACGTCCACAATGTTCTGTGGCGCAAAGTGCTGAGGGGAGAGGATCCTGGAAGGGAAGGCCCTGGGGAACAACACCCTCTCAAGGACATCCAGAGGCAGGTCAGGGGCGGCACGAGGTGTGCTGTCCCACTTGGTGGTGTACTGAGGCTGGCTGCTGCTGATGTCTCTCCATACTGTGACACTGTCCCGGAGGTCAGGCACTGCCGGGGGTTTCTCTGGCTGGAGGCCCATGTAGACGGTCCAGGGCTTGAAGGCTGAAGCTGGAGGTGGTTTTGAGGAAGTGATCGCCTGATCCTCCTGTCGGCGTCTTGGCTGGTGCTTTCTCTGGCCCTTGGCATGTTTTAGATTAGAGCTGTCCTGATCTGATGAGAGGCACCTGGTGTGGTACTGGCTCACCAGGACTCTGGGGGACAAATCCTTTAGGTGGGGAAAACCTTTCTTGTTTGCCCACTCCGCCACCTTCTCATCTATAACTGTCTGAAAACACACATGGAGAAAGTGGAACTAGAAAAGTGTGTTGTTATGTACAGTGTATATATAAATATTTGTTTAATGAGAAGTGGAAATACTCAGTGATATTGAACTGAAATCCTGAATTTCCACAACGCACTAACCCTTTTGTTGAGATTATTCCATTTGGCCATGTCCACAAGATCACTGTACAAAGCTTGTACTAGCTTCCTCTCCTCCATTTCTTTCCTCTTTTCTGCCTTCCACATGCAGGTTTTCAGATACCTACACACAGACAAACATACACAGGAAGTCTGTTAAGAAATCCATCAATTTTAAGTTAACTGAACTTTGCTTTTGGTGTGATTTGTTCATTTAGCCTGTTTACCTTGCTACCTTTCTGTGGCACCAGATGCGGGCCAAATCCAGAGGTGTGAGTCCCATGCTGTCCTGAGCCAGCACATCTGCACCGGCCTGCATAAGCACCACTGTGCAGTCCAGTAGGCCTTCGGAGGCAGCCAGGTGCAGTGGGGTCTGCCCTGAGTCTGTGGTACTGGTAATAATGGCAAAAAAAGAAAAAGAAACACAACAATCAGTATCATTGTTATTATTAAGTATCATCATATGTGTGGATGTTTATTATAATCATCATTACTGTCATTATCTTAAATAAGGCTCCTACACATTGACGTCAGCTCCGTTCTCCAGCAGGTATCTGACACAGGTGAAGGTGTTGGGTGAGCTTTGGGAGGACATGACCATGTGAATGGGCCGGCGACCCTGAGCATCACTGCTGTTCACCCACCCCGGCGTGGACTCCGCCAGGAGCTGTACAGTAGCCAGCTGGCCATAAAGGCAGGCCACGTGGAGCACTGACAGACCCTGGAGGATGAAACAAACTTCCTTTGATCAAAGGGGAGAGGGCAATGATGCTCAGTAGCACAGGTGAACCACCAGGTGAACCAGGTACACCTGGTGATTTAAACACACCTGCTGAAGGTGTGCTAATCGATGAGCTGAGCTGCTGTGGTGTCTGAAAAGAAGACATGTGCAGGAAGCTAAGCATATTCAGTCATTTTTAAGAGGTACTGGCAACTTACTTATTTCCATTTTGTGGAAATGTGTGCTTTTACTGTGCATTCAAGTGGGAATTGTTGATATGCCAAACACATCTGAGAGATGGCAAAGCACAGGTGGCCTGCTGCATTTTCATTTATGTCACATTTTTAAATCGTCAGACAGTAATAGTCTCAGCCCACCCACAACTGCAAAGTCCCACTGAAGTCGACAGGATGACACATCAATAATTTAGCAAGGTACCCTTCTTCTCAGTGACTACCTCTTAAACTTGTACACTCAGATTCTGACTGCTGAAATTTTACCTTTTCTTTCTTTTTTTTTTCTTTTTTTTTTATGTATATTTATGCTTTTTACTCAAGTGAAGGGCTGGAGTGCGCAGTGGGCTATTTTGTTCCATCGCTGCTCTCCCCTGCTCTTTATGCCACAGGAGTGGACACAGTGCACAGTGCTGTGCAAAAGTTTTAGGTACTTTAGATTCTTAGCCATCACGCAATGCCATCAGGGAGGAGTCTGATCGGTGCCAAATTCATTCTGCAGCATGACGACGCATACTACTATTTCAGAGACGAGAAGCAGCCTCTCTCGGTACCGTAAAAAAACTGTGCGCAACTGTACCGGGCGGAGCCGGTGCTATTTTAAAGGCACGCGAAATATAAAATTATGGTTTTATTTTCTGTTTACTACACATTGCATGAAGTTAAGTGATAAATAAATAACTGTTCACGGCATTATTTGTGATATTAATGAACCTACCTGTCTGTTCACAGTGACATCCAACTTCTCTGGGCTCCCAGCCGCAACAGCAGGGAACATGCGCCCGTGTGGGGGAGCTCTGTGGGAAAGTTTCCTGCGAGATACAACCACGTAGAAACTGGTTGGAAATACTGCAGAGAGACGTAAGCCTACTTACCCCATATCTTGAAAATGCTTTCAAAGTAATTATCCTGTTTAGTCCTTCGCTAAGTTAATCATTACTTTCGTGGGTGGTGATTTTTCGGCGATTCAGTACATGTAACGTTTAAAATGGCTCTAAAGCGCTCAAAGCTCGACTAATGTATAAAAGTTTCACATTCAGACTATAAGCACATAAAATAACCCAGAAGCTTAAACCATTATCAAGGTTATTTACCAGTTTCTACATCCACGTCTCCCTTTTCCGGATTTGTTGACAGGCTCCATGGTTGCTATGGAAATGTGGACTCTTCTGTTAAAAGTGCCATTACAAGTACCATAGAAATCCTACTTTAGTAAAAGTACAAAGGTATTGACAAAGTAAACGTGTTTCTTCAGGATTTCAGTTTATGATTCTGGTCAAATAGAGCTGGTTTGAAGATACAAGATTTATTGTATATGATTTTGCTACATTACCAGTTTTCTTTTGCTATATTATTCTTTCTTTATCATTTCCAATTAAACAAAATAAACAGAAATATTCAAGGGGGAGAAAAAGTCACAAGAAATAAGGAAATAGAAAATCATAAAATAAAATCATTGCCGTGTCAAATTCAGGCCCATTTCTACAGTCAAACCTACAAACTCTGTGTAAACTGGTGACCACAGCAACATGTGGAATATGATTATTACTTACATACATATTTCTGTTGAAGGTAACTGAGAAATCAGGGGCTCTACCAAAAAAAGGTGGGAAAAGCTCAGAAAATGCAGGGACAGTCACCTGATATGAGAATATTTTTATACAGCAGTCACACTGAACATGTTTCATGGATATAGTCTTCATCTGCATGTAATTGCCAGTTCGTCTTCCATCTCTTGAGTAAAACTGAAAATAAAAGCCCACTTCCTTATACAGCATTTTCAGGTACATGTGTTCATGTCTGAGTCACTGAAATAGCTTGTGACAGATACAGGCAGATGTGGGGCTGCGGGCATGACAGAAAGAGATACTTCCTCCCTCGTACATAGAGCCCACAGCTCTCTTCTCATCTCTGGTGTGCCTGTATTGATGGTGCATTAGATTGACTGTACACACTTGGCCTGAGTAAAGCAGATCAATCATGTCAATGCTGTGGAGGCCTCAGAGGGGCCCATTTGTTCCAGTGCACCCCAGACCTGCTGCCACGCGAGAGACATGAAGTGCAACAGTGATATTCTCTATGTCTCTGTGGGGCTGAGGGGTCGATGGGCTCATTGAGGATCAGGCTTCTCTGATCACAGCTATTGACCACTTGACCCCTGACTGAACTCAGTGTGATGGACTGCAATTCAGAGGGAACATATGTACTGCAGAGAACAAAGTGTGTCATGACAGAAAATATGTAGTGTGTGTTTCCAGAGCTGGGAGATTTTAGCGAATATGAGATGTCAGTCAGAGTGAGGGCATTACAAATCAGAGAAATCTACTTTATCAGGGGATCACGTCGTTTTGTTTGTTTCCTTGTTTTTGTTTTTGTTTTCTATGAGATGGAAAAGTTTGCGCACAAAGTTTCTGCACGAGAATGCTAGAATTAAACTTCAAAATTCTGCCCATTTTACACGTCTTAACTTCCACCCTTAATCAAAATGACATGAAATCTAGTAGTCCTGCCTCAGTGTTCCCCTTTCTGTGCATTATAAATGTGACTGACATTATTTATTCATCTACTTTTATAAATAGATAATTTTTAATGTAATTTATTTTTTTGTGTTTGACTTTTTGTTCCGGGTACATTGTGATCAGTGTATCTGCTCATTCTTGATAAGCATAGATCAAAAATATGATGTGACCCAATTAATTTAATGTTGGTTTTAGCCTCTTAATGTACATCGCTGCAGTGGTTCTCTACCCAATATTGTGACCCCCTTTAATGGAGTTTATGTTTTAACTTTTCTTGTTGCTAAAAACATGGAAAGGCCATGTTATAATTGTAGTTTACAGCTCATACACCCATGATAAACCAAAAAGGTTGGGAACCACTACATGAGTGATCAACAGCTCAGTCACCATGTTCAGTTTTAAATTTTCAAAATAGCTTTTCTTGCACCTGTGTGTTTTTAACCCATTCTTTAATTTGTGTCTCTTTATTCTGTTATTCTCTGTCCATCAGAGTGATCACAGTCCAGTGGAGGGTCAAGGGCAGGACACAGATGCCCTGGCTTTCTGCTCCAGTCTTTCCAGTCTCCAACCCCCGAGAGCCTTCACCTTTGTTACAACATGGCCTCCAGTGGAGCTCCTCCAGTGACACATGCATATAAGTGCGCAGAAGGAGTGAGTACATGTGGCCCGTGTGTGTGCGTATATATGCACTTTAATGTGTATACAGTGTTAGTGGGTGTATCGGGGTGAATAGAAAGAGAACAGCGCAGCTCTGCTGCGGCCTCAGTGGCTTCCTTCGACCTCGGTCACATGTCATGGAGGTTGTATGGAGCCTTTGGTAGTAGAGCTCTTTCATGTTTGATTTTCAGCACAAGTCCCTGGACAACAACCTCCCGACACGGCCTCTTTCCTCTGACAGTCGAGTGTATGTGTGTTTGATTGTCCATGTCCTGTCAAATGCAGCCTGTATGGGAGTGCATACTCCTTAAAAGCTCTAAAATCTTAAAGGCCTTCTGATGTGTGATGGTCCGGTGCTCAATTTGCAAGAAATCTAGATTAGAGAAATTGTTTATGTGAGCGTTTTGACTCAAAGATGTGCACTCTAAATTTCTCTTTCCATCTCTCACATGCTTATAATGTTAAAAAAAAAATGCAGTGAAATATGTCAGTGCGTGTATGTGTATGTGCATCTAGTGTGCATGGATGCATTAGCTGCAACATATCAAGTTGGTGCAGGGCAGATTAGCAACGGGTCGACCAGAGCTGTCTAAACCTGCTTATGGTGAGGATGAAAATGAGATCATGTCCCAGCATCCTTCTGACGGGCTCTCCTATTGGTCCCTTACATCATCCAATCGCATCCCATCTGTTTTTAATTGGTGGTGCAATACAAGCGTCTGCTTGGCTAGAGGCGCCTGACCAATTGGCTTTCAGGCTGCATTGTAGAGAGGGACAGAAATACATTCAGTCTTGTACTCAGGAACTCTCTTGCATTAAAAAAAAAAAAGTATTGTCAAATGTTCTGTAACTTTTTTCTCTTTTGTATAAAATCTGGTCTTACAATTAAATGTTCTTTATTTATTTAAATGTTTTTTCATTTGTTTTTGTTTTTGTTTTTTTTTGGCATTTTAGCCTTAATTGATAGTACAGATATTTGAATCATGGGGCGATAGTAAGGGGATACAAAAAATGCCCTTGAAAAATCCAACCATGGAGATTCCAGGCACAGTGGCTACCAATGCACCCCCAGGGTGGATTTTTTTGTCAGGATGGTTTGGTTTGATGAAGTGCTATCAAAAGTAAAGAAACCCTGTTTTTCATATTTCCTGAAAATTTGAACATTTCGGCGATTCAGCTGCCTTTTTTAGAAGCAGAAAACTAGTTTAGAACAAGTTTTTATGGAAAAACTCTTGTCACTGAGTGAGAATTTCAAGAAGAGAGAAAAGTATGGTGAAGAGAAACAGTGAGAAAGAAGAGGAGCAGAGGAGAGAAGAGGAGAGAGGAGTTGAGACGGAAAAAAGTGAGATTGTGGAAAAGAGCGAGTGAGTGAGAAAACAGAGAGAAGGAGAAGATGAGGAGTAGACACCAGAGCAAACACACAGCCTCAATGTGCCTTCATATTTGATGAGCCATCTTACAAGGACCCTGTGCCCCTGGGGCTTCTGAACTCTGCTTGTGTAAGTGCGCTGATGCCCTCACTTTCCTCCCTCTCTCCTCTAATCCTCATTTTCCCTCTATCTTCCATTGGTCCTCCTCCCTCTTTTGCTTCCCCTTCTCTCTGCCTTTAGCTCCATCCCTTAGCTCCTCCTTCTGTCTCTTTTCCTTTTTTTCCCCTCCTCCTCTCTCTCTCCGTGCCTCATGCTCAGCCAGGCGGCAGCGCGCTAATGCACCATGGCACATTCTGCAGCTCCGAGTCACAATGCGACCAGGCTTTGCGCAGTGACCGCACGGCGACCTCCCTCAGCATCTCAGCACACAGGCGCTCTGCTGTACCAGGGCCTGTTTAGGGTGAAGATGGAGGTGATGGGTCGGTGGGGTATTTGGGGTGGAGTTAGGGGGGGTGGCAGAGGACAGGAGAAAAAGGGTTCTGCCACTGACAGGTATGATCAGATCAAATGACAGTGAGATAAATGAATTGCGAGTAGAAAAAGGCTAAAGCACCCTGAGATCCCTATCTAGAAGACATTTCTGTGCTACATATGAATTATCAGCGTCAGACCAGAGGAGGTATGTGCTTATGTGTGCAGTTGCAGTTTGTAGAGCATGCAACATGACGAATGCTTCTGTGATCAGATTATTCTCCCACTCGTGTAGGTGACTTTATATACGGCAGAAAGTGAATATTTTGTACCTGTCGATGATCACACAGCTGAGCCCCTGCCTAACTCTAACGCTTGGACATTTAGATTCCCTGAGCCATCACTGAAGGTGTTACTTTACAAATGTGAGGATGAGGAGGGAGAGTGGTCATCCTGACTGGATCTGTTGCTGCTGCAGGGGTTTCATATCCCCTTTTTTTTAACCTCCACTTTCCTTTTCCTATGTCGGCCCCTGCTTCTTCATCCCTGAGGTCTTGACAGACATCCTGCCTTCACACCTTCCCACGATCCCGAGCTTTTTTCCATGTCCCTCAGACACATTCTTCTCAATCCTCACAGCTCAGCAGAAATGACCAGAGGGAAGGAGAGGGAGATAAAAAGGACTGAGATAGTGAGAAAAGGAGAGGGGAGGCCTTAAAGGTCAGTGTTATGAAGGTAGGAAGAGGAAAGGGAGGGAGGTGAGACGGGTGTGTAACGTTTGCCTATGCATGGGAGGAGACAGTAAAGCTCAAACTAGCTCATGGCAGGCCTGTCCCATTTTATTTGTAAGTTGTGATTATTCTCATCAAGGCAGCACAGCTCTCCTCCATCAACCTGAGGGTTATCCTGCTCATCTGTTGGTTGTCACATCTTTCGTGCTGACCTGCACTCCTGATAACATCAAGCTCCACTCTGCTATAATTCGTCCACTAATCTTTGACAGTTGTTGGAATAAGATGGATGCAGATGAAGTTACTCTGATTACAAGTGAAAGCTATGTGATTAGCAGTGATGAATGTTCTGAGGAACAAAGGTCACTATTAACTTCCTCATTAACTCCTCCTCCTAATCTGTGGGACTGATTTTATAAATTTATATGACCAACCATTTCTCTCATACTTACGTCACAAGCTCAGGAGATGCTTCCATAAGCAACCTTGTCAAAACCTGGCACCTGCATTACCCACAATGCAACTTGACGTTTAACAGCTCAGAGATTCAGGTGCATTATTCTAATAGCATCTAATGTAGCCTCAGGCAGACATGAGGAGCAGGCTGCAGAGGTCTGGTAAGCTCGCTTCTTTCTAAAGCGACACCTCCAACTTGTAGTCTTCAGACCCAGCTGACGCTGACTCAGGTGACATCACTTGAGGCTATTTATCTGACCTGAGACGAGACACAAAAGGCTTTATACAACTTATATTTTATTCTTGCTTTAGTGACAAGAAAAGGACTAAATATTTCCTTCTTTTCCTACATGAACCTCCTGGACTTTGCTGTGACCTCAGAGTTTACCAGTTCAGCTGCTGTGTGAACTCACACTCTGGTTGTGTGTAAAGCTGCAAAGACCAACTGCTCAGCAAAACCATTAACAAGGTCAAATTTGTTTCGTCCGGACCTTTTCTGTCAGGAGATTACGCTTTAACATCAGCAGTGATCATTGCTTTGCACTATTAACCTGCACACGAACATAAAGCTTCGAGAGACGAACTGAAACGCAACCACACACGCTACAGCCAGTGTGTCCTGTGTGTGTGCCAACTCTGCATGTGCGTGTAGCCACATATAGACTACTCACAATAAGTCAGGACTTATTGTGAGAGACTCAGTGGATGTCATACATACGGTGTTTGTTTCACTTCAGAGATTTTTGGGATAGGGAGGCAATT
>JBBMJY010000016.1:3482769-3527615 GCA_037833715.1 Toxotes lorentzi | reverse complement strand
CCCCCCCCCCCCCCCCCCCCCCCCCCCCCCCCCCCCCCCCCCCCCCCCCCCCCCCCCCCCCCCCCCCCACCCATAAACTAGGCCGTGAATGACCCATAAACTAGGCCGTGAGCATGCTCAGTGTTGCCTCTTGTAGCCATGTGAGGGTATCTCCAGATACTTGACCCACGGTCACCTTTGGAATTGTGATTTAAGTGTGAAAAGAAGTCAGGGCACAAGAAATCAGGGTTAAATCACACCCCAGACCAGAGTCTGGCTCCTCTGGTTCTCAGGTGTCCTCACACCTCAGATAATGCTAATGTGCAGAGCGATGAGAGCAGATTTGAAAGGATCCTGAGAGGCTGTTTTCAGAAAAGCAAAGGACAAAGGGAGGGTGTTAAAGGGTATCATTGTCTTTCTCCTCTTTCGTCTCAAACACCAGTGGTTCAAAGTTTTGAAAGCACTGTAAAATTCCCCTGGAGACATGCAGAGGTACAGCATCCATATGATCATGCAGAAAAAAAAACATCCACACATTTACATGAAAATAAACAGGGAAAATCAACTTTGACATACTGTATGACATCATGGAAGTAAACATATCAAATGCACACACACACATATAGTATTATGCAAGGTCATAGTCTGAGTCATGGAGGATACTAGACTGCAGAGTTTCCTTAGAGCGGAGAGAAAGTAGGCCTACTTATGTTGTTGATGAAGCTGATTTGACTGTTAGTTTCTAGTCGACCTCCGAGGCAGATTATTCATTTATCTAAAAAGTGACTGGATGGTGTTTGGATGTTGCTGCGAGTGCAGAAGATTTACAATTTGAAAAATTCGCTGCTAATATCTCATTCTAAATATAACAGCGCTGTTAATGGCCACAAGCCTCGAGACAACTTTTTTTTTTTATAAGTTAGTTTTTTGGCCTTTTTAAGTCTTTAATTTACAGATGAAGTGAAGAGAGACAGGAAATGTGGGGAGAGAGAGTAGAGGAGTGACATGCAGCAAATGGTCCGGGGCAGGCGGAGCACTCAGCTATCGGGTGGCCCCAGATCACCAGATTTTTAAAGTTTCAAATGTATAATTTGACAGCAGGCAGATTAGACTCGCAGTTGCTTCAGAACTTGAATTCTGAATATTTTTGCTGCGTCGGAAAGCACTGCCTATCAACAACAGCTCAGTTTGAACACATCTGGGCGATCTTCAGATGTTGATCGTACCTGCTCCCTTCCGAGGCCCGCCACTGTTCAGCAGCTGCTGAGGAACTACATGCTTTTATATCACTGAGATGGTGCTCTCAGGCAGTGAGAGGAAATGACATCTCACCTCCCCCACACAGCCAACAACACAGGCTTTTAAAAACCTCCCCGGGCCTTCCCTTAGCTGTGTCCTCTCCAATGTTACACCGCTAGCCTAAGAGCCACGCTCCGCTTTGACCTAATGGGCTGTGAAGCAGCGAAGGGGAGGGGCACTGACGATCTCTCACCTTTATCTCCATTTTCCCTCCTCTGCATGTCTGTCGCTTCCTATTTTTGGTTTGATTCCTCTGGTGCGCCCTCTAAAAACAACAAAAACGTTTATTCCCTTTTAGTGTGATTTAGTTCTAGGCCTGCCATATTTTTGGCACTGACCTCGCTGGTCTTAAAACAGAACCTGGAAACAGAGTTTACGTATAGATACTTATACCAGAGCTCTAAAGCCACTGGAACCAAATTGTCCATGGCAGCGTACATGCAAGGACTTTGAAATATCAAGATTTAAATTCTTGGTTATTGCACTTTAAGTAAAACTGAAATGCTGACTCTAATGTAGTGTAGTGTGAAAAACAGGCGCACACAGACACACACAGGAGTCTGGAGTGAGGGTGAATGTTTGCGGCTCAGATATCCAGTCATTTGCACACATGAAGAGCTCAAAATGAGACTAGGGTCAACCTGAGGGGGCTGGAGAGAGAACTGAGAACAGTGAGAGAGACAGAGAAAGGAAGCAGGAGTAGAGGGGAAAAAAGATGGAAATAAAACTGACAGATGAAAACGAGAGGCATTCATTCGTCTGCTATAGTTAATTTTAGCCCTGGTGCACCTATTGGCTTAATCAACTAAATCTGTCTTTTCCTCTTCATTTACTGTTTATCTCCTGAGTCAGGAGGCATAGATGAGTCAGGAGAATTCAGTGAAGGAAATCAATGATACCACTGCACGTCTGAAACCGACACTGAGTGAGACCGAGAACCCAGACGAAACCCGAACCTCTAGGATCCAGAATATGCAAGTCATTCTGATTTTTGTGTGGGTGGAATGTCAACAATATGCTGTGAGATGGTAAAGTTGGTATGAATAAGCACACATGATGCATTCTCTGAAAGGAAACAGCATCTGACATCTGACTTGGATCAGTCTTGGTCTCGGCTCGAGGCTGGCAGTATATTTTCTGCAATGACGTATGTAAAATTAACTGCGGAAACATGATGGTTTTGGCAACTTTTTGGCAGAGATTTGTCTTTTTGTGTGTCCTGATTGTAGGGATGCTGTAAGAAGCATGACAGATCCTTATCTTTGCTCCTGCTTGCAAATGCTCAACTGATTAATTATGCACATTGAAAGGTGGACACACACTGATTATGACTGTTTTGATGTTGAATAAGACTCAATTTGCACTTATCTTAGTCTGAGTCTCAGCCCTCATCAAGCTTTGTCTTAATTTGAAACACACTCAACCTGGCACTGAAAAGGATTTCAAACCAGTTGAGATGCAGCTCTGCCGCTTTGCTGCTACAGATTTCTCAAAACCCACAGTTGTCATCTGACCTATACCAGTCCAATGGTGCTTTATGATGGACTGTCCGTCAGTCAAAAACAGAAGCTTTGGTTTGACAGCTGTACATCACTGTCATGGGTTTGACGGGTTGACCTTGCACAACCAGAATCCATAAACGGGTGCACAAGAGCAGGGATGCAGGGAGAATCCCTTTAGTGGCCTTCAAATCGAACTGCATTCATAGAAGGCAGCCTTTCCCCTCTCTGTTTTCAGCTGGCTAGGCAGAGTGGCAAAGATAGCATCATTAGACTACTCAGCTCAACCGAAGACATCACGAAAGAGATCTCATGATGGATGATAGTGGGACTGAAAGCTCAGACCCAGGGACATTTGCCTGCAGGACACGCAACAGCAGCACCTCAGGAACTGGTCCAGCTCGGTGGTCAGAGTTCGAGGACGATGCCTGGCTGAAGGAGCCCTCTCACATCGGCCTGTTTTGTTAAATATCTGCGGGCTGAAATGACCTGACAGCACTTGATGCATTTGCTGCCTGGCACATAAGCGATCTGAAAACGCAGAGCTATTTTTGCTGATGTTAATTTGCTCCGTGTTAGGGCCCCGGTTCACAGCTCGGTCAGCCTTCCCTGATACTATATTCCCGTTTGTTTCAGTAAAGGTTCTCCCGTCACATCGCATTTAGGTCGAGATGCCTGTGAACTGTGAATGCACTGCGCGCAGGGACTCTGCCACACTGAGGCTTCTGGGTCCTGGGGTCCGTCGCTTTCAGAGAAGATCCACCCATGTTGAGGCAGCTATGAATAATTTCTAAGTATATGAAGAGGGTGCTGAATGAAGAGTGAAAATAACACAGGTAATTAAAAGAAGAAAACTAAACTGTCCTATTGTTTTTTTTACTTACGTATGCGTATGAAGGGAAATGTAAAGCATTCATCTTTCAAATCTCTCCTGACTAAATAGCCTCTAAAAAGGTTAAACATTTTTAGTAATTAATAAAATATTAACAAACTGTAGCATGCAATGAAACATATGAATGTGATAAATTTATTTTCTACAATTAGATAAGTTATTTAAAAGCAAATGGGTAAAAGAAAATTGAGTAAAGAAAATGTAAGGTATTGTTAAAATGTAATTTTCTAAATTACAGATGTATAAAAATGTCATAAAAGCAGTGTAAATGATCCTATTTGTAAGCAAAATAGACATTTAAAAAAATGTGTAAAAAAAAAAATAAGAAATTACACCAAATTGTAATATTAGCAGTATGTATTATTATATTTGTAGTTAAAGAGTTAAAAGTACCTTTTTTGTGTAGTTGTATCCACAAAGTAGCAGCAGCAGACTGAGTGTGTGTCTTCTAAGAAAAGACATCAGTGTCTCCTGTCTTTATACCAATCCCTCCTCAGTGGCCAGACTGATCCCTTCACTCTCCTTCTTGTTAACTCTGATTTCATGAATAATTCATCACCCAGTCAGAACCACAAATGAGCACACTAATTGGTGCCTTTTTTGTTATCGTCGTTATTATTGTTATTATTCCCAGCTTCGGTGTGTGCGATTAAACATGAAATTAAATTAATGTGATGGTGAGAAAAAATATTTTTCTAATAGCCCTGCATTAACCCTCTTGTTAATTTGAAAACAGTCTCGGGGAAATTAATTTTAAATCTGATCGCAGTTTGTTTCACAAGCAGCTAATTTAAGTATTAATTTGTGTAATAGCTCAATTTATTTGCCAGTAGAGTTATGCTAATATTTCTTTTCAAACTAGTCTAGAGGAGAGGTGATTCAGCAGAGGTCAAAATAAAACTAATGAACGTACAACACTGAAAATTCTGATCACCTTATTGATTTTGTATGTATTGCTTTATTTAAGAAAAAACCTAGAAGTTATTTTTCTACAATAGTCACATCAGGGCTACAGCCAAGTTGTTATTAAATCCCCTCTATTGTACATTTTTCCTTTCATGTCCGTTGGGGCTTTTTTTTTTGTTTGTTTTTTTTTATAACTGGCATTCCAGTGGTGCATACACAACAGTAGCCCTTATGGTTGCATTAGTGTGTGTTATCTCTCTCTCTCTCTCTTTTTGTGTGTGTGTGTGTGCTCATTCAAAACAGCCAGGAGGTGAGTGTGTGCCTTACAGTGAAGCAGTTAAACGAAGGTTAATACGTGTTGAGGCAGAACACAAACATAATTAGGTCACTTTAAGTTCATGGCTGAGTAAATATTTTTCCTAAATGTATTTTTTTCTCCTTCTTTTCTCAGATGTCAGTGGTGTGTGAAGCTTGAACCAAGGTCAAGTTGTTGAAATAAAAAATACACTTTGAAGTTACATTTAAAATTCATGTAACAACTACTCATACTACTTCATGCTCAAGGCCCCACTGGTTTACTATCTTTTCCTTCTGATTCTTGCATGAACCTCCTAGTATGTTACATCTGTGCTATGAGTTTTATGAGTTTCATCTATGCTGCATCCTTTTTTTCTTTCTTTTTTAGCAATTTTTTTTTGTTTTACGTAGTATCATCTAAATACACGTTTATTATACAGTTATATTTTACAGTTTTTTATGTGTGACAAATGAATGTCAGCTCAAAGTGTCACCTTCTATTTCTTTGTATTTAGATCAGTTACTGAGAGACTGGGTGTTAGGTCACATAACAATGTTCAGCTCTACAGTATTATAAAATAGAATTGCTCAGTTCCAGAGACTGTATACAAGAAAATAATCGTCCTAGCTTAGATGAGAGAGATGAGAGAACAGTCACCCTGAAGAGTATCTTAGAATAGGATTATCCAGAATCCTAGAGTATTGTTATATCCTAGAGTAATCTCCAATGCAGTATAACAAACTCTAGTCTGATGCTGTGGGTCTTTGTTATGCAGGGCTGCACAGAGTCACAGAGGCCACCTCTGGACATCTCTTTCCCGTAGGAACAGGTGAATAAGATTTGTTCCGATCTGTTGGAAAAACACTTGTAATAGTCCGGTGTGAGAGAGGATTGAGGACAGAGAAGACAGAGACCTGCAGTGCTCCTGAAAAGCAGGCGTCACTGCTCTCCAGTCAAACACATTAAAATGCACCTGCAGCAATAAAAAAAAAAAAAACAAAAAACTCCCTCTCTTTATCCTTCTCTCGTCATCTGTTAGGGAGCAGCCGTGGCAGCAGGCAGTAGTTGCCATGACAACAGAAGCAGATGTTGAGCGGCTTCTCCCATGTGATGGGATGTGAACTATTGACCTCTGCCTTAAAAAAAATAAATAAAAAAATAAAAATAGCAGTGATGGATATGGATTGATGAGGGTATGGTCTGTAGCTATATTGCCTCTACCACAGCTTGGCACACCATATGCCACTGTATGTATTTTTTATGACGTGGGCCTACTTATTTGGGCTGGACAATTTACTTCAGTCACAGGCTCCGGGGCTTTGCAGCTTTGCAGCCTTGCAACATGTTGAAACAATCCAGTGTAAACGTTACCTTTACCACCTCTGTATACAAGAATGATGGCTTTTCAGCAGCTGTGCACCTCTCATAAGCAACAGGTTCCACAACCAAGAAAAAAAAATCTAATTCCAGGCAGGAATTAATGCAAGAATGTGTGTGTATATTAAATAGAATATACTGCAGTCCTGTCTTACACACACAGTATGAATAAGATAGCCCAACCTGCTAAATGTGACTCATACACACCGATGAACCAACTGACCTAATTTAATAGACCAGAATGCATATATGCATTTATGGCTTCAAGCAAATGTGAGTCATAGCAATGCTACAGTAACCACAAGGGTTCATTCCTGCATGCTTTCCACAGGCTTACAACATGCAGGCTGCAGGCTTTGATGCTTTACTTATACAGACTTGTATATAACCAGCTGTTCTTGCACGGGTGTCTCTTTATGTAACTGTTTTTGCAGCGGACCAACACTGTATTCTGTCATGTAGCACTTTATCTTTTGGTGCCGAGCCTTCACCTAGTATTGTTAAAAAAAGTGTTGCTAAATGTGGCTTCAGGCTGCACTACAACAGTGAACAACTGATGAACTAATACTTGTAATTTGTTTTTTTTATATTTTATTTACTTTAACAGGGTGGTCAGAAAATGTTGAAATGTCTTCTTTGAGACATTAGCACCATAATTTTTTACTCCAAAAACTGCATTCACGTGGCTGATGGTAGGTGCGCGTGTGTGTGTGTATACTGAATGTGCCCTGTTCTACTTGCTGGCCCGCTCACGCACTCAGTGTGTGAGACTGTTCTGCAACAAATTTCACAAAGAGACAAACACCCATCATCTCTGTCATGGGCTAGGCTGCTGAGCCAATTATATCCTCCCACCCATCAACCTCCCCAGTGGAGAGGAGCCAAAAATAAAGAACGGGCCATGTGCTTTTCAACTTAAACTCGTGGTTCAGGGATTTGGTTTTGTATTCTCTGAGCCCATGTAGGGGAGCAGCATCTTAACATCTTAAGCAAGGACGCAAGCTGCTGCAAAGATTAAAGCAGTAATCTCACGTTACAGGATTGTTTCCTAAACCGGGAGGTCACCCCGTTAGATGTGCTAAATATTACTTTTTTTTTTTTTTTGTTCCATCCTGACAGTGGCCTTGTGCTGGGTACAGATACAAATGAGAAGAATGCGGTATTCATTGGTATTCATTAAAAAAACAAAAAAAACAAAGTGGCAATGACTGAAAAATACTTGTACCATTTAAGTGGTATCTAAAATTGTCATGACTGCCCAAATGGCAAAGTCCTTGCTCTGCAACATTGTTGCTAACAAAACTCTCTGTCCTAAACATACACTTTGCAACATGAGTTTGTTTATGTGGTCTTACGCTGCCACAGAGGGCAGCTTGTTATCCGGTTTTGATGTAGAAACCGGATCAAAATCTTACTGTAAAGCTGGGAGGCCATCTTGTTGTTGGGGAGCTTGTGGAATAGCAGTAGTAATCAACGTCACATTTTCACAACTATTATTTTGCACCTCTGAGAGTCCCATGTTAAAGACATGGGACCTTTTAAATTCATAATCTGCAAATTCTGACATAAACCTGCGTATTTGTGTAGGTCAAGACATGTCAGGATTTACGGGGTTTGTAGAATACCCAACAAGTCATGCTTTGAATATCATTTAAGTTGCATACAGAGGATGAAAAGAGTAATTGAAACATTCTCACAACATATGAATTTTAAGCGGCTCATAAGTACTAAGGTCACTGTTTTTCCCACAGGGCAGCTTCAATCCTACTAGGAATGCTGTAACACAAGCCATGAACTGTGTGTAGTTGGACATTGGACCTTGTAGAAAAGCCTCCTGGTCTTTGAGGAATAAAGAAAAATGATGCCATTTCCTGTTGCTTTCCAGGAAGCCTGGTGACTGATGGAAGGGGTTCATAAAGCAATCTTTCATGTAAGTGAAAAGCCTGATAAACTTATAGCAACAAGTGGTAGCAACAACTTCAGGGAAAGTATCTCAGTGTCCTGGAAAATGGCTTCATAGTGAGAGAAGTCATCTGACCTGTAGTTCTCTGCTCTTGATGTGGGAGAAATGACAAACAGCTAATCAGATCATGTGTCTTTACTTTCACTGCTCAGAGTTTACAGGTTTTGCTCCACAGCGAAGGTTGTGTTTCAGGTTGTGAATCTTTGTGGCCTTGGATTTAAGTTTTTTTTTCCCAAATGGCTCACAGTTTTGATGTTGAGTCACAGAGGTGTGAGGGCAGCGCTGTGGTTCATCTTGTGAGTACAGTCCATTGACTGTATCTGTGCCTGTCGACCTGTGAGTGTTGAATAATGCAGGTAGTTTGGCGCTGGTCATGCACTGCAAAAAATCTTCCCCTTATAAAGTAATTTTTAGTTGTCCAGCCAGAAAGTCTTTCTTTTTTTTTTTTAAGTGATAGAATCTGCCAGATTACTACGATTATTTCAGTATGTTCATAATACAGATCAACTTCTGTGAAGGTGTTTTAAAGAATGTGTGTTAGTATCTTGAGGCAAGACAGAATAAGGCAAGTTGCTGCTCTAGAATCTAGAAAAATTAAACATGTTGTACAAACTGTAAAAACTTCTGAGGTAAATTTGTGGTTTAAGATTATATAAATCAGACTGACTTAACTTTTAAGACTCAGGAAAAATAAGACGGGGAGTTTTGCAGTGTGGTCATAATTTATTTTGTATGTATTTCTTTCTTTCTTTCCTCTCATTTTTTGCCACTGGTGCATCTACATCCATGGAACCAGTGACTTGGTCCCTTTGTCTTAGGTGCCCCATTTTAAAAACTCACACACAATGAAAGGCCTTCCAAGACTGACTTCATTATATGTACACAATTAATCTTTAATCTGCTCATCACCTTCATCCAAGGCTGTGACTCCCGTTCTCTGCCAGCCCATTAAACTTTTATGAAGGTAATCGAGATAAAACTGAAATGGAATAACTCCTCCTTCCATATAGTCCCAGAGGAAAGGTGAAAGAAAACATTTTCAAGGTGTTACAAGGTGCCAGACGGCTCTCTGAATGAGCTATTCTACTCAAATGTACAGCCTGGACAGGTATAGGGCCTGAGGGAGCAGTGTGTTTGTGTCTGAGGATCTATGGGGTCAGGTCTGCCCTGCCTAAACTTGGTCATGTTGTAATAATACTCTGACGTACATTGTTCTGTTTTACAGAGAGATTAGGAGAGTAAGGAGTTTAAATGAGGTTAAAAAATCTCTTGTTCTGTTGGAGCAGTTGACATAAAAGTGTGTGTGTGTGTGCATGTGTGTAATAAGTTTGTACAGCCATGTAATTCCCTGCTATACGAATCTTTTTTTTTTCTCTTATATAATGTAGCTCACATAAGGCATCGGGTCATTCAAGGATCTGCTGGATTAGGCTTCGTGTGTTTGTTTTAGCGTTTGAGTGTACTTCTGTGTGTGTGTGTATGTGTGTGTCAGTACACAGGAAGAGACAGCATAAAAAAAAAAGAACATGGTCAAAACTATTGCCCAAGGGACGTTCATGCATGCATGCATCTGTACAGTGTATACATCCGTGTGCATTAAATTATGAGCGAAACACAGGAACCGAGTACACACCGTACAGATGGTGCACTGTGGAACACCACTAGAGAGCGCTCATCTTCTGTGAACTTTTGACCGCTGCTGCCAGGCATTCAGACATTATCACATCTGCTATTACGTGATCTAGCTTTGATTAATTAGGCGAATACAATGGCACACACTGACTCTATGACCATCCAAATGAGGACAGAGCCTCCGCCGGATGATTAAAGGGGCAAAGCGAACCGAGAGCGTGAAGTGATGCAATTTGACAAACTATGAAATGGAGGAGAAAGAGAGAAAAGAGAGAGATGGGAGCGTGGGAGGAGAAGGGAGAGAGGAGCTGACAGGAGTTGTAACAGATGTGAATGTGCTCACTCGATGCAGTTCGACACTCAAAGACATGCTGCTTTGACTGTGTGAACTAAAATATACAGCAGCTTTCGGTCTCTGAGATCTGACCGCAGATCTGTACATATATCTTACCCTCTGCTGCGTCAGTCTTTTCCTCTTTTTTTTTTTTTTTTTTTACTGTGGAGGGATAACTGAATGGACCTAAGGGTCCAAAGGGTCAAGGGGCTCCTGGCCCTGACCCTCTTTTTGTGTGTTAACATTTATGGTTGGAAAGTCAATCAAATGACTACAAATGGACCATCAAGCAAGCACAAAGAGATGCAAACAACCATGAAAAAGATGCAACTCAACTGCAAAGAGAAGCAAAAAATAAAAAAACAGACGCAAAACAACTACAAAGAGATGCAGCTTGCTCGTATGCAGGACGTTTGTGTACATGTCTGCGCCCAGGGGCCTGTAATGTGTCAGCTTTCTACTCCACATTCTGCCTTACAAGGCCAAACTCATGCCTTCGATTTTCCCTTTCCCTCTCTTTCCCTTTTGGTTGTACCCATACACTCTTCCTCCTCCTCCTCCTCCTCCTCTTCCTCTTCCTCCTGCTGTTTTTCAGTCTTCAGGAATCTGCCACCATGAGCTGATCGGAGGGCACTCACTTACGACCATAAATGTTCATCATTCCCTCTTCTTGCATCCTGACCTTCAGCTGAACTCGCCTCACAGCTCCGAGAGCACTGAGAAAGAGAAGCAAGATGTCAAAGATGTGGTGAAGAAGCTGCAGGTTTGACACATCCCTCGTTGGACTGTAGTACTTTTCTAATGTCTTGAACTTGTCTTACACCTTTTGGTCTCGTTCTCGAGCAAAATATTGAAAATGTGTTCAGGTATTTGAGATAATTTGTCTATAATGTGGAGGTCAAGGCTTAAGATGATGTTCCTTTTTACAGCAAGAGTCCACATAATGTTTAGGACAGCTTATCTAAGTCCTGGACCAACTCAAAATATTTGTAGGACTTTCCAGATGAGAGATTCTGCTTTTTGCACATAGTAAAAAATACAATATTTTATTCATGCTGCAAGATGTTCATGCTACAACATGATGTTTTCATTGTCAAAGGTCTTCTTCAGATATCTTACTGAATAAATAAAATCTATATGTATATATTTTTTCACAGTGAGTGGAAGTTAGCAGTCGTATCTGGATAATGTTTTGTGACGTCTCAGTGCATTTCAGTTCAATGGGACCACGGAAAAAGACTGAATTAGAGCCTTCAATGATGATTCTCTGCGGAGGCATCATAACTCATTCATCCGTAAGAGCAAAGCTCAACACATAAAAGATCAAATACCGTAAGCCTGCTGTAGACAGAGTTAACAGTGGCGTAAAAAAAATGTATTAGATACAGGAAAAATGAAAAAAAAAATTTAATATGAATTATGGTCTTAGCATGAGGCACATTTCCTCACATACATCACCTGAAAATCCTTTATCATCTGCACGTATATGTTTCAGAGCCTGTAGTTTTTTTAGTTTTACGTACTTTTTCAAATGTTGGTTTAAGTATACATTTCACTCTGCTCATTTAGCATCTTCACTGTGTGCCATGCTGGATATGAATACTGTGACTTTGATTTGCAACATGCTCTGACAGCTGCTTGCACAGGACTCAATCAGCCAATCGTCTGGGCCACCACCAGCCACTCGGCCAATAGGACAACACAGACCCCTCAGGGGGGGTGTGTCTCATTAGCTAGATTCCAGGACCTGGCTCTGGCCCACTGGACGCACTCAGCCGGAAAGGATGCAGTCCAGAGGGGGGATTCATCATCTGCAGCATCATCTCCTCTTCCTCGCTCTCTCTCTCTCTCCCCTCCCTCGTCAGGAAAGGACAGAGCAGGGGAGGTGAAGAAGTAAGACACACAGAAGCACGAAACTGCCTGAATCTGGTAATAAATCTTTCACACTCTATTGAAAAAGATTCAAATTTTTGTCGAAAATACTCAGAACTCTTTCAAAACTGTTTCTTTTTTGGTTTTTTTAACTGTGATTTCCTAATTTACATATCAATGGTCAATGCTTGTTTCAAGATCAGCAAAAGTTTTAGCTGATCTAGTTTTTGTCCGCCTCATTACACCAGCAGGAACATTTTGTGGTTTTGTGGCCCTCCCTTGTTCAACGACTATTTTTGGCGCAGATCAAATCATGGTTTTTGAGTGAGGATAAAAGTATTTTTGTTTTTCCAAAATACAGCTGTAATAGGTATTTGTCCCCACAGTGGATGTGTGTTTTTATTTCATATACAGACTCCAAAGGGTGTGTGTGGGACCATGGGTGGCTTATGTAAGTGGTTCGAGTGGGCTATCTAATTCTGAAAGGCTAACGTTATCTAAACGTTCCCCCTGGGAGGTAGCCGATTTGGAGAAGAGGGGCGGGACTTTGTGGGCAGATCTAGAACTTCTCATGGTCCATCAGGTTCAATATAAATCCTCACCCTCGAGGGACCAGTGTTGACCTTTGCAGCCAAGGTCATGCAAAGACCCATATGGATGGGAACTGATAGGATTTTATTGAGACTGGTGCGGTTGTCGATTATGCTTATTGGTCCAAACCGCCAATGATTCCTGATCAGTTTTCTGTGTGGGGAAAAAAGTAGGATGGGAGGCAGTAGCATTCATGCAGAGTGTCAAATACGTGGTGTTCCTGGAATTAAAGCCCGTGTTGCACAGAATGATGTTTCAGCTGGTGTTTCCACCATTTTACAGACATTACAAATGACCTCCTTCTCACCTTTGTGAGATGATGCCACGCTTTGGACCATTTCTTCCTTTCTGCCATGACTCCTTCTTGTTGCAGGGTTTCCAGTGTAGATCCAGTGTAGATGTGTTTGACCCTAAGTACCAACCTGTTCTCGTCACCAGATGCCACCTCTCCCTTTGCCAGCTAAAATTAAGTCATGCTTTATGGCACTAGTGGCTTTTTTTTAATGGTTAATGCATCATTCACTAATTCATTATGATCAGTTATAAGATATGTATAAGAGGTTGCCAGCTCATAGAAAATCCTCGTCCAGGATTTAACTCTAAAAGTCCCACTTACTTGCTGGAGCACTGCAGGACATCTGAGCCAAAATCCATTACTTAACAGTTAATCAACTTTAAAGTGGTTGAACGGTCCACTTGAGGGAACGTGCTGATGAATTAAAGAGCTATTTAACAGTAAATGTTCATAGTTTAAGGCCAAATCAACAGGGTGTTTTCTTTTGTCAATAGGCCTCAAAAGAACAAGAAGAATTTGTCTAAATCAAACTTTCACAGTGATTAAAAAATAGACCGGTTCATTCAAAGCAAGATACACTGTGATTAACACTCAAAATGACAACTCACATGTAAGAAAAGCTGATTTTGTGTTACAATGAATCAACATCAAACACAGCGAACAAAATAATTACGTATTTGATGACAAAATCATTTTTGTTTTTCAAAATACCAACTACTAGGTTGTCTTTCCTCACAATAGCCATATATTTTTTGCAATGAAACTCATTCTTTTTCTGCCACCACCCAAATGCACAATCAGAGCATGATTTATCATAAACTAGCGCCAGACTGCCGTGCTAATTATGGTGTGTCAGAAATAAACCTGGAGTATTAAAGCCACTTGAATATTAATGGAGGTGTTAAAGCGGAATCACATTTATTTCCTTCCTGGGTCAAGTACTGAAAAGAAAAAACATTGTTGGAAAGACCATTATTCAAATGAGAGTGCACAGACCTTAATAAAAATCAGCCCAGCCATTAACTTCTGTTTTAACACAGCCCAGTAATTTTGTTTCCAACATTTGTAGACATGATTGACTGTGCTGTTCCCGTCTATTGTGGTGCATGTAAATGTGGCCCCATCCATATTTCCCAAAAAGCCTAATTCAGGACCTTAAAAGGCTCAAAATAAAGATAAATTAGGGTTGCTATGTTGCCTTAATCTGAACTAATGCCAGCTAAAACCGAAATGAGTGCCCAGGAGTGGTTTTATCATTCACTGCTTGCACCATTCAGCGTGACAATGCTGATGTGGTACAAGGATTCACCTTTGAACTCACAGATATAGTGGTGATTTTTTTGTTTCCTGAATGTCTTTCAATGAAAAGAAGAAAGAGTGTGATGGCTTTTGAGATCGCAGTTTGCTTTAAAAAAAAACACATTTTTGCATGCTTGTAATTTTTAAATGCTCATGCCTGAACCTCTCTGAACTATTAATAAACTTTTAGATCATCAGTGCATCTCGCTGGGGTTAAGAAATGTCTTTTTTTGTGAGAGAATTAAAATGTTCTGTAATTTAACGTTTCTTTTTTTCTTTCTTGCTTTCAAACATCCACATATTCTGTGTTTTCTTGTTCCAGTACTTAATTCAAGCAATAAAATGTCCACAATCATTAGGGACATGATGTATTTCATTTTAAATCAGTAGTTTAATATTTTGTGGAGATGATGATGCGAACGCTGACACCACTCACTTCCCAAAATGTCGAACTACCCCCTTCCTGCCTGTCTGCCTGTGAAACGTATTTTAAAGATGCATTGAAAAGTTTTTGTCTCGCAGAGTTGACAAGGTTAAAACTTCAAACCGCATAAAACATTTTTTTAACTAATCCATTAATAACCAGCTCTTTGTAATCAATGCACTATGTAATCAATCCAAGCTTATAATCAATAAATCAAGTGTTTTGATACAGATATGTGATGATAAATCTAAGGATTTGAAAATGAAAAAGGCCAATGCTTATGACATATTATGGCTGAGTTTGTGTTGGATACTTGATATCTTTGAGACATTATACTAAAATGTATGAAAATTATGTCTGCATCAACTGCTATTTGACAACTTTTTTTCTTCATTTCTCCCCAGACGCTTTGAAAACGGTCCCACCCCGTGGAGATGATCAAAGAAGCAGGGCTCCATCTTGACACAACACCCTCTCATCTTGCTTCTAAAGGCAGCTCACGTTGAATGGACAGATTAAAAAACATTGCTGCCATGTTAGATACAGACCAGCACTCACACTCCATAATTATTAGCCTGATGATTGCACACGAGTGTTTTTGGATGTTGCATCTGGCTCCGCGGATGATGGAAGTTGTTGTATGTATCCACCCGCATTTTCCTGGCTGTCAAAAATTGCATTCTGAGAAAGCTGTACTCCTCTCATCAAGAGTCATAATTTACTTGTCAAAGCAGGAGTCCTCTCAGCATGCGGGAGGCTCCCTGGGGTTATAATTGCGAGATGGTTTGGTCCTCCTGAAATACCTCCAGTCAAGATGGAGCACAGGCCTGCTAGTCAGGCTTTGTGTACTCTTCCTTTTAAAAGTAGCCATTTACACAGAAAATTGTAAAACATGGTTAAAAAAAATATATATTTGACTAGCTTCACTATACTTTCACCATCAACTCCTTGTCATCAGTGACTTTCAACACTGATTGCCTTGGTGCTCAGTCAACTCTACACTGACTCAAGGTCCCCATCTTGTGGACAAGTTATGAAAGTCTTTCTTACGTGAGTAGATCATCATGTTGGGTCTGCAGTTCACTCAGAATTTTTTTTTTTTTGTTAAAGTAATGAAAAATTAACGGGTATTTATAATCATTCAGTAAGCAGGATTCAAGTTTTCCATTTTCTGCTCCTTTATACTTCTGCTCGCAGATGGTTTCATTTCAGATAATTACTTCATAGCCAAATAGTTAAAAGTATCCAATATTTAACCAAAGAAAGCCAGTTGAGATCTACTGGACTAAAACTGTTATGTTCTTTTACCTAAAATGCAGTTCTTTTCTTGTAAAGTAAAAGAACTTACTCTGTGGTATGTTTTGCTGAAATAAAAGATCAGAGTACTCCTTCCATAAATTTATTGGAACATATTCACACAACGTCATAAACACATTATTTACATGATAATTTCTCAGTCTTATTACAGTTCTACACCAAACACCTATCTCCGCAAAGCCACTACGTCCTCCAACTTTTCAAACAATCCTTCAATGACAGAGTTGGTTTTCTTGCTGGTCAGCACATGGTACCTGCCCCCACATCGCTCCACAAGCCCCATCAGTTCCCCATTCCTCAGGATGTGCTGCTCCGCACTCACCCCTAAAGTTTCCCCCCATGTGAACAACACCAGGGTGCGTTGCCAGATCTCTTCCCCAAACAAGCTCATGTGCTCCTCCACAGCTCTCCTGTACTTCCGTGTGCAGGTTAAGAAGGCCGGCATGAGCAGAAGGACGACGTGAGGTCCTGGGTGACACCAGGAGATACTGTCGAGAAGACTTTTCTTCTGCAGTGTGTTTGCTGGGTCTGGTCCATCTCGCCACCTCAAACCTAGCGGCTCTACAACTGCGAGGTGTCTCCCAGCTATCTGACCTTTCCAAGACCGGAAGGTAGATCCATTAAGTTTGGAGGCCTCTCCACCCAGGATGGTGACTCCAGGTGGGGAGCGAGGTGACCAGGACTCCCCTAACACCACCACCCTCAAATCTGACCCAGGAGAGTCTTTGTTGTTTGAGCTTCTGTGACCCTGACTCTGAGAAAACAACTTCAAATCACTGATAACCCTTTCCCTTTCCAGGTCCTCTCTGCCATTTTTCTTATTCATTTCTAACCCTCTTCCTCTCACCCCTTCCATTTCATCAGCCATCTCTATATCTTTTAGTGTTTCAAGGTGACAATTATTGCTCTCCGCCGCTGACGATGCTGTTTTCATCGTCTGATCCTCCCTATCCTTTGTGCTTTCTCCTTTATCTGACTCTCTTCCTCTTCCCTTTTCCCTTCTCTCACTGACCTTTTGGTACATCATGTGGACATCGTCCTCTGAGCTCTCAGCTGCATCTTCCAGGCTGAAAAAATCCACCTCGTGGACTCTCATGTTGTCGCGAGCCTCATGTTGTCCGTTCTCTAAACCTCTTTGCCCTCTTTCACGCAATTCTGCCTCTCGTGCTTCAAGGTTCTGCTCCCATTTGTTCAGCTTGTTAAGCAAGATCTTTACATTTTTCTCTTTTTCGTGAAGTTCTTCTTTCAGCAAAGCCAAGTCTCTCCCCATCTCATCTAGCTGCTGAGTTGTAGAGTTTACATGCTCATTTCGCATCTGCAGCTCTGACTTCCAATTGAGCAACTCCTGCTCTTCATTTTTTAAGTAGTGCTCCCTGTCTTTTAACTCTTTCCCTTGGTTTTTCAGCCCTTTTACCTTCTTCTGAAGATCTTGTCCATGAGAGCTTAGCTCTTTTTGTTTACCTTCCAGAGCTCTAAGCAGGCTTTCTAGCTCCCTTTCCTTTTTCTCAGTATTCTGTGCTCTCATTTTCACATCTTGCTCGTATTGATCTATTCTCTCTTGCTGTTTTACTTGTTTCTCCAGATTCTCTTCCAGTCTTCTGAGTTCCTGTTCCTTACTTTCAAGCTTTACCTCTTTTTCAACAAGCTCTACCTCTTTTGCATCCAACTGAAGTCCTCTTTTGCTCAACTCTTCTTTGTTCCTACTCAACTCCTGTTCCCTCTCCCCTACTTCTTTTTCCCTTTTTAAGAATTTCTGTTCAGTTTCCTCATCCTTAATTCTGAACTCACTTTGTTTCTCAGTCAGCTGTTTCTCAAAATGCTCTCTCAGCTCATTCATCTGCATGTTTGTCTCGTCGTCTCTCTCTTTCATCCTTTCTATCTGTACTTGCAGTTTGTCATTTGCCTCTTTTAATGCCAGAACCTCCAGATCTCTCTCTTTAAGAACTCTTTGGATTTCAGATTCTTTGCTCTTTACATGCTCTTCAAATCCTCTGAGATGATTCCTAACTTCCTCCTCACTCTCCTTCTTCAGCTCCTCATACTTTATTTTGAGATTGTCCATCTCCTTTTTCATCTTCTCATTTTGCTCCTGAAGCTCCCCAACTCTCTTTTGACTTTCCTCGTATTTCTGCAGACTTTCTTCCTTCAAACGAGTTATTGCATCGTCCTTCTCTTTTGCAACTGATTCGATGTTCTCGTCTCTTCTCGCAACCTCCTTTTCATATTCCTGAATCATGCTTGTCATCTCCTTTTCCATCTTTTTGGTGAGATTGTTCAGCTCTGACTTTGTTTGCTCGATTGTTAGCTTCAGCTGGACGATCTCTTTCTCGTTTTCTCTGTCTTTTTGCCTCAGGTGCTCCAGCTCCTCTTCTTTCTCCTGCAGTTTTTCCATCATGTCAGCCTCTTTTTTCCTCTCGTGCTCTGTGTGACGTTGCTGTATCTCTATGATACTGGAGCTCTGATTTTTATTGCTTTCTTTCAGATCTTCAATTACTTCTAAGTAGTTTGCACATGTCTTTTTTGCCTCATCCACCTCACTGTCTCTCTGTGCAAGAAGACACTGTGCTTGTGTTATTTCTTCAGTGTTCTTGTTGATGATTTCCATCAGCTTGTTCATCTCATTTTCTGTTTTCTCATCCTTCTTCTTCTGCTCTTCCCTCCATCTCATCTCCCTGGAGTCGGCCAGCTGTTTAATACTTTCAATCTCAGTTTCCTTTTCTTTTACCTTTCTCTCCACTTCGTTTAAAAGCTGTAGTTTCATCTCTTCCATCTCTCTCTCTCGGTCTTGCAGTCGTTGCTCTGCCTCTTTCTTTTGGTTTAGAATAATTTCTCCTCTTTCTTCTTCTTTTCTTTGCAGGATTTCTTCGATATCATTTATTTGCTGCTTCAATTTTTCTATCACCCGTTCTGTTTCTTGTAGTTTCTGCCTCATCTGTCTCTTGTGATTTAATTGATCCCTTTCTCTTTCCACTTCTGTCTGTCGCAGGTTTTGCTCGAGTTGTTTTAAATGTTCTTTCATCTCTTCCATTTCTCTTTCTTTTCCTTCCAGTCTTTGCCCCATTTCTTTCTTGTATTTTGAATGATCCATTTCTGTATCTTCCTTTTGTTGCAGTTTCTCCTTCAGTTCTTTGACCTTTAGCTTGATCTCCTCAATTTCTTTTTCTTTTTCGTTCAGTCTTTGCTCTGTTTCTTTCTTGTAATTTAAATAATTCATTTCTTTCTCTTCCTTTTGTTCCAGCTTTTCCTCAAGTTCTTTGACATTCAGTTTCATCTCCTCAATCTCCTTTTCCCTTTCTTCCACCGTTTTCTCCATCTCTTTCTTGTATCTTTGTTTTTCCTTCTCACTTTCTTGCATCTTTTCTTTAATTTCATCACTGTACTGACGTTTTAACTCTTCTGTTAGCCTGTCTCTCTCTTGCAGTATTTCCAAAATGTATTTTTCATGATTTTGATTAATTATTTCCTTCTCTTTCTCATTTTCCAGCACCCTTTCTTTTATTTGGGCAATGTATTTTTGTTCTAACTCTCTTATCTCTGTTCGTCTTTCCTGCAATTGTTTCTCAGTTTCTTTTGCCAACTGTTCTTTCTTCTCTTCAGTCTCCCGTTTTCTTTCATCTTCTATTTCCCTTATTTTTTCCAAGTACTGTTGCTGCACCGTTTCTATATCTTCCTTGTTTTCTTTCACTTTTCCCTCTATTTCCTTCTGATGTTCAGTCCTCATTGCCTCCATCAGTTTTTCCATTTCATTGATTTTTCTTGCCATTTCTTCCTGATGCTGCAGTTTTAAGGCTGCTATTTCTTTATGTTTCTCTTGCATCTTTTGTGCCATGTCGTTTTTGTGATTTAGATGAATCATTTCCTTGTCTTTTTCATTTTCTAGCATTTTTTCTTTTATTTGGGCATGACACTTTTGTTCTAGCTCTGCTATATCATTCTTTTTTGCTTGCATATGTTCCTCATTTTCTTTTGCAAACTGCTCTTTCAGATCTGCAACCTGTCTCTGGTTTTCTTGCTGTATGACCCTTATTTCATTTTCATACAGCTGTTTGACCCTTTCCATATCATGAGCCTTTTCTTTCAAAGTCTGATCAATTTCTATTTGGTGTTGAACTTTCACTGCCTCCATCATTTTTTCTATTTCACTGATTTTTCTGGCCATCTTCTTTTGATGCTGCAGTTTAATGTCTTGCACTGCTGTTTCTTTCTCTTGCATTTTTCTCTCTAGCTCTTTCTTATGTTGTGATTTCATTTCTTCAACTTTCCTTTCAGTATCTTTTTCATATTGTTTGACATTATCGACAGTCATCTGCTTTTCCTCTGAAGCTTTCTTTCTCAGTTCGTCCTGCTCTTTGTCTTTTTCAGACAGTTTTGTTTCCATCTCCTTTTTTAGTTTTTCTTCCAGCTTTGTTATCTCCCTGTTATTTTCTTGTTCTTGTTTCTCAAGAACAGCATTGTAGTGTCTTTTGGTCTCGTCCATTTCAGCTTTTAAAGAATCAACTTTTTCAATCCACTCTGCTTTTTCTTTCTTGTGCAGCTCTATAGTTTCCTCCAGTTTCTCCACTTCTTTCCTCCATTCTTGTTTCTTCACTCCAAAGGCATCCTCCCTCTTTTTTCTCTCATGTTCACTTTCTGCAGCGGCACGTTCAAGGTCGAGCAGCTTCAGTTGCTGCTCGTCAATTCTTTCTTTCAGCTCCTCAATCTCTCTCTCCCTTAGCCCCAGGTTAAGCATTGTCTTGTCCCTTTCTTTTCTACTTTGGTTTAGTGCTACACGGTTTCTCTCATTTTCTATGTTCAGATCCTGAATTTCTCTCTCTTTATCCTCTGTCAGCCATCGTATCCTCTCTTCTAGCTCGCCAATGTCATTCTTCCTTTCGCCAACCCTTCTGTCCTCATCTTCCTCTTCTTCCCGTTGAATGTCAGCCTTCCCAGGTGGTTTTACCTTCCTCTTCCAATCAAAGAGCCTTCTGATGCTCTTCATCTCCCTGTCTCTCATATTCTTCAACTCTGCTGTCTGACGAACCATTTTATCTCCCATGTCCTTCAGGCGCTGGTTGAACTTTTCGTTCCTTTGTCTGCTCAGATCCCGGACCTCCTGAACCAGACTGGAAAAAGCCTCACACCTGTTGGTTGCTGCCATCTTTTCCACTTTCTCCAGGAGCTCTGTCACCTTGGTGGATCCTTCACTTCCTCTTCCTCCTCCATCTACGTTGCTGATGACATGGTACCTGCCCCTGCATTTCTCCAGCAGCCACTGCATGTCCCTGCCCCCACCCTGGATGTGCTGCTTAATATCCACCCCCTCTCGAAGTTGATCACCGTGGGTGAAAAGCAAGATAGTGTGTCTCCATACGCCCTCACCCAAAAGCTCCAGATGTTCTCTCACATGTCCCTCTTTCACCAGTGTATCCACTCTCAGAGTCAGCAGGATTGCATGGGGCCCTGGTGGACACATGACCACACTAGCAACAATTTCCCTCTTCACCCTCTCAGGTGTAGAACCTGCTGCACCTGCCTCCCAGCCCGGTGTGTCCACCATCGTCACCAGCCGCATGGCCACCTCCGCTTGTTGACGGATGCACTCCTCTGTTACCGTCCCCACTTGGAAAAGGCCAATTTTTCCGAGGATCGTATTCCCAGCAGAACTCTTTCCTGTTTCACGCTCACCAAGGAGAACCAGTCTGACTTCATGCAGACGTCGGGAGGCTTTGGAGAAAGACTGATGAGCATCCAACTCGGAACCCTGTGGACCATCATCTAGCAAGGACAAAGGTACAGATTGTTCAGTAAAATTAATCAATCAACTATTTAATTAGTTTACAAAATTGTTTTGGCTAATGTGTAATATTGAATATGGAATTGCTAAAACTCAACCATACAATAAATGTGGATGTAGCCAAAAGACTACAACAGCTAGGCTAAAATATCTTAAAAAAAACTCTAAAACGCTTCCAGCAGACAGAGAATAACAATAGCGTCATTTGGGGCTGTGTTTCTGTACAGCTGAATAAATGTAAGTCTAATAGTGAATCTCCTTCTTTTCACTATGTTTTGGTTCCCACCAACTTGTGAGTTGTTTTGACCAGTAAACCACTGCCTACTTACAGACCCAGCAGACACATAGGAACAGTAGCAATCATTTTCAAGTTAAATTTAACCATACAGGAAATGATATACAACTAACGTAATGAGGCTAAATGACAATAAAAGAGATCTGTAGATTTTCCATGTTTTGAAAAATCTGTATTAAAACATGTGGCATACTAATATGTGGCATATTAAAACATGTAAATACTTTCTGTGTCTTATTACGAAGTACATCAAATGATGTCATGTACTTCAGAGGACTTGAAATGTTTTATAAATCAAATGAACAGAATAACTCACTCGTGACAGCAGCTTTGATGGTCTCTCTCTGCATCTGTGCCTCCATCTGCCTCTGTTTCTTCCTCCTTTCCCTGGCTCTCCTCTTCCCATCTGCTTCCAGACCCAACAGAACTGTATTACCCATCTCCAAATGACTCTTTCCATCTTTCTTCCCCTCCACCATTTGCTCCAGCTTCCTTATCAGCTCTTTAACCTGTGTCCCATCTCCTTTACTCCGATTGTTCAGGACATGATATCTGTTCCCACTCTTCTGGAGTAGTCTTTGGAAGGCTAGGCCGCTCGTCAGAATTCGTTGCTCCATGGTTGTCAGGCCCAGTTCGTCCCCCCTGGTAAACAGCAGCATGGTATGTTCCCAGACCTCTTTTCCCAGTGGCTCCAGGTGCTCCTCTATCTCCGTGATGTAGGCATCATTCACGGAGGCGCAGGACCGAACTACAAGAAGCACAGCGTGGGGTCCCGGAGGACAAAGTGATACACTGCGTAAAGTTTCTCTCCTCACCCAGTTGGGCGTGCTGTTGAGCGGGTAGTACCACTCCCACCCAGGTGTGTCCACCACCATGACTTTTCTCCCTTCCACAACAGCTCGCCTTTTCACACACTCCTCCGTGGGCTTCCCGCTTTCGAACCCTCCTTCCAGGATGGTGTTTCCTGCCGCACTCTTCCCAGTTCCTTTCCGACCCAGGAGGACCAGTCTAATTTCTGGGAGAGGGTTAGGGACACTCTTTGAAGCAGGAGGGTGTTGTGAGTCCATGGCGGCCTGCAGACTCTCATCTGTGAAGGCAGGGAGAAGTAGTTCTTCAGTGCACCGTACCGGATAAACTGAATGACACAAAACACAGAAGTGTGACAATAATCAGACATCCACTCTGCTTTATACCTGAATTCTTTTTCAATATTTAACTTTGATAACCACAACTGGATTGTTATACTTGTCTTGAAAATCATTTTTTTATGTTTTTATTGTGAAATACCTCAACATGCAATTACAGTTTGCTACAAAAAGTACAAACTTGTGTAATCCACTTTGTTGTAGCCTTAGAGTAAAGTGCATCTTTACAAGCTCATTTCAAATCTATTCAAATCTATGGAAATCAAATAAACAAAAGAAGAAGAGCTCGACAGTAGACTCACCACTATTCGCCACGGTTATCAGACTGCAGTTCTCATCTGTCGTGTCCATCACCTCTGTGTTCACTTTTTACTCTTGTCCTTCCCCTTCCTCTTTTTGGTTCCTGTGTGTTTTTTACAGGAAGAATTTCTTCAGCGTCATTGCAAAAGAGAACAGAAACACACTGATAGTTTGATAATTGATCTAAAACGAGGCTTCGTGCTGCACAAACTGAAGACAGAAGGTGGAAGACTTGCCTTGTCATGTGACCCACCTGTGGTTTTCTAACGTGCGCTCATTCAAGATGGCAGGAAGTTAACAAATGGCATGTTGAGCTTTTAAGACACAGTTGGACATGCAAATGTTTGCAGAACGTGTGTTGAGCACACACAGATGCAAAAATGCATGTTGCACGCAGCTGCAAAGATTTATTCATGTGTGCACATGTTGACACATACAGAACAAGTGTATGCATGCTGGCTTCAAAGATGACAGCTGCAGAGCATGTTGTCATCAGACGTTGTCCTGTGGTAAATGTGTGGCACTATCTTCTCTCCCTAGAAGCAAAGAGGTACAGAGTTAACTTAGCCTTGTGGTAAAGAGTTCCTTCCTGAGACTGTGTTGTCTGTGTATTTTAAAAGACAGTGTGAGAAAACAGCAGTGTTGAGTAGCTTCTGCAAAATGCAAAACTCTTAATTTTGGGATCAAATAAGAAACAGCATCAAGTACACCTTACAGTAAAATTTCTCTGAGCATCAACATACATTAACTGTTTGTTCCTTAATTTATTCACTGTTACCTAATTACATGTTTTCACATGTATGCACTGCCAGTCATGATTCTCAGAAATGGCAGTAGACCAAAAAAAAAAAAAAAAAAAAAGAAAACTTGCCAGAACATCCATTTAGTTGTTGTTCTGGAGCCTTTGATCATCACATGATCTTCACATTGTGATATGTTGATTTCCAGAGTTAAGAAACAACTTTTAATCTGGGCTCCAAGAATAAAAAGAAAAGAAAATTTGAGCATCTGTAATCTGATAAGTCACATGATGATGAAGATTGTGTGATATATTCAAAAGATCAGGACTGCTACTCAATGGGCCTTGTCGTGAGATTATTTAACGTGTTTAACATTATGTAGAACAAAGATACAACCTAGTATTTTGCTCATTTATTTGTTCAGCGTGCTGCATTTCTGTAAATAGATAACGTCTAACTTTTCCACAGTACAATGCCTCTGACTGTACTTTTATTTCAACAGTTTTGGTTTTGTGGTATTTGTTGTTAATCCAGTAAATTCTAAATCAACACCAGAAAGAGGAAAACAGAACAGCTAATGTCTGATGAGCTCCGTAGCTGTAACTCATCATGATCTAATGTAGAGATAAATGTGTTTTCTAACAGTCGTCGTATTGTGTGAAGAGCCAGTATCCTTTCATCGTGTGTGTGGTCAGAGCTGCTTGCTGTCACTGCACCATGACTGTGTGGCGTCCCTGGCTGCATACATGGTACAACCTGTGCTCATGTCCAGTCCAGCCTGTGCCATGAAAACACAAAAACACACACATTAGATCACGTCCTTTATGATTCACGCTTTCCTTCAGCACCAGTCAGGGTTAATGAAAACAAACCCTGTTTATGGAAAGGACTGAATCTGTCGTATTGATTTGTCGCCATTATCCCAAGCAGAGTTGTTTTGAGGTCTGTTAAGTGTTCGGTGAATATTACCATGATGGAGAGTCTTTTCACATGTGTGCTGCTTTTTGTAAATGTCAAATGAATTACTTTTTATTGCAATCCCACAGTTGGTCTTGTCAGCTTACATATACATTTGCATTGGCATTTGCTGATTAGTTTGCCCCTGAAATTAACTGGTCAATCAAGAAGATAAGTGCTGGTGTTGGAAATGGGGAAGCATAGAAACCCACAGTGCAGTGTGTGGGTATTCTTGGCTTGTTTCCACATCTGTTGCAGACTTGGAATAGGTTTTAAAGTAAAGGTTGCACATCCAATAAAGTTAAATTTTTTCAGTAATTTCTAAACATTAGGAGCTCTCTGCTTTGGAGGGAAATTAAACTGTATTTTATGTTCATGTTTTGGGTACTGATGGAAACTTACTGATGGAAATTCTTGGTAGCTGCAGATGATTGAGTGAATCAGGGAAAAGGAAATCTTTGGCACAAGCAGTGTGGTGGCTCCACTGGCTCTTCAGCAGTGGGACTTTTTATGCCTTTTTATTGTGATTGGACTCATTTCTTGCTTTTTACAACCCTTCAGTAAAGTGTCAGTGCCAATATGGAAAAGAAAACCGTATATAATGTAGAGGGAATGCAGAAAGCTGTCTTAGTAGTGAGGTACAGAGGAAGCACTGTAGGAGTAATAATAGCAGCAGTGAAGTCGTAGCAGCAACAGTGGTGTAACAGTAACAGTGAGAGTAACAGAAATAGTCACACCTCAAACTGACAGTCACTTCTCCATGCAGTTATACTTAAAGGATAGTTGGGGGACTATGGTAGCTAGCTAGGTCATCTTTATCTCATTTTAGTTTAGTTGCAACATTTGCAAAACGTGCAGCTGATACTGATGGAAATGGGATGAGCAGTGCAGGGCTTAGCATTGTTGCCTCATAAAAGGCTCTGGGTTCTGACCTACAGGCCGGTCGGGGCCTTTCTATGTGGATTTTGCACGTTCTCCTTGTGCTTGTGTGCGTTTCCTCTGTGGATGGATGGTTCTCACTGACAGGAACATGAATGGCTGTAGAAAATAGTGCAGTTGTTGGGATATTTCAGTCTGGACCAAAGTGATGGAAAATTAGACAAAGAGTTAAAAAAAGACAAAGAAATCTGAATGAACTGATGATCTCCTCCTCCTCCTCATAAGATGAAGATAATCCTTTCATTACACTGAATGTGTGTGTGTTTATCAAACTGTGTCTCATGTGACTTCTCGAATGAGACTCTGCCAGTCTGTGACTTTATCTGTCCGAGCCCCATCCAGCTGTGGTTTGTGCAGAGATGGTAGATTCCACATCCTGCTCCCAAGTTAGACAAGTTACACCCATGACAACACTATTTCCCCGCAGAGGTCTTAAATACACACACACATACACGCACACACACACACACACAGATAGCTCTTCCTTGCCCCTGTAGGGTTTATAAGCAGAAGCAAAGGACTCCCGGACGGAGCAGCAGCAGCAGACCGACTCAACCAACATCAGCTTCTCTCTCCAACTTCATCTGAGGTGCGTCCACTCCGCATTCAAACATACGAAGACACACGTTGGTAAGTAAAAGCTCTGCTGTGGCTCAGCCTTTTAATTGCACCAAAATTCCTTAGCAGTTTGGTAACGTTGTTTGTGTTTATATCTTCCAGATGTGAAAATGCAAATTTATTACTTAATACATCTGAGAGTCATTTAGAAAGTTTTGCAGTTCTTGTGCAATGTTTAAAACTATTTTGGAGAAACAAACAGACTCAGGGTGACTCCAAAGAAAACCTCCTGTACATCACTGTATGTCATGCACGCTGTGTCTTTCTCATGTCTGTTTTTGATGCATTTTTCTTTCACCTAAAATTTTGTAACATGGCAGCACGTTATTTTCAATCATCTCACTAAAACTAGTAGACCAGTGGTTATACTCTGAGTAGTGGTCATATTAACCTAGAGGTTACTAGTGGCATAAGAGTAAGAGTATGACAAGTCGCAGCAACGTGAACAGTACCAAGAGCAGCAGTAGTGGTTTTTAAAGTAGTAACAGTAGGAGAACGTAACTGAAGTTAACAATACGAGCTGAAACAACTAGATCTTCAGTTGATTTAGATTAACAGAAGATTAACAGTAAAGCAACAATTGCTTTTTAATAATATGATCATTTTATAATTGCTGTTTCTATATCAAATAAAATAAAAATAATTATTGGTTGTAGCCACAGTACAGAAATGTAATAATGATTCATCCTTCCACTTCCACTGAAATGGTAATGGAAGTGATGATAATATTGGGGCACATTACAAACAGCTGTATTATCAGTCGTAATAGTGGGGGTTGTACAAGTGGAAAAGTTGGACTTTGCTTAACAAGTTATTTCCATTCATGGCTGACCAAAGTAATTAAAAGAGCCTATAAAGGTGAAAACAATAAACCAAAAAAACCTATCTGACCCATGAGGCAATTAAACAAATTTTTTATTCAAACTTAGCCCTGGGTGTGAGCACACCAGTCTGATGTCAACAAAGACCCTCAGTGTACTCAGTGTGACTCATAAAAGCCACAAAACATGAAACAGTACTAAAATTACACCAACCCTTCAGCCCACATGGGGTCGTTCTAAAACCTGCTTTCAAGGGGCGGAGTGGGCTGCCACTGCAGGTCAGAGAGGCATGAAGTTCCTGCCATGATGATTATGTAAGTATGTGGTAAGACTGATTTAACCATTAAATACACAATGTTTGTTTTCATAAGATGCTAGCAGGGTGCACAGTGTGTAGTAAGTCTGTGGTACGAACACCTGCCTGAGAAAAATAGCTCAGTGTTGCATAATGTGGGTGTGTGCTGAACGAGGAGAGAAGTTTGGGATGATGTTTGGCTGACTGAGTCATCATTTAGCACACTGAAAGCTCTGTTTTCACCTTAACCACCGTTGGCTCACATATAATGCAGATGTTTTCACAGTAACATCAAGTCCAATGTAACCTACAGATTCAGTAAATTAATATTTATTCTAGCAGTAGTGGAAAATGTATTCAGAGCCATTTCTTAAGAAAAAGTTTCAGTGCCATGGTCTAAAAATATTTGGTTACAGCTAAAGTTTCTGCCAATAGCAGAAGTGAAAGAATTATTAAGATCCTATACTTAAGTAAAATTAGCAATAAAACACCACAAAAAATAATTACAAGTAAAAGCTGTGCATTCAACATGAAATAAAGTACAGAATAGAATGAGAAAAATGCACTTAAAGTAATGCCCCCTTTCAAAATGATGAAATGTTATAAGATCATTATAACTGATGCATAAACTTTTGTTGTGTCAGTGTCTATTTATTGGTGCTTGGGTTAATTAGAGTCCCAGTTTGTCTCCATGCATGCTAAAGGGTTGAATTGTGTGCTCATTTCAAAGCTTAAATAAATGGGACACTTTTTCTGTATAAAACAACATGATCACACAACAGAAAACCCCGTTCTTCTGCTGCGGTTCCATGTCCGGGAATGACTCTTTCATTTGCCTGTTGTACATAACTTTGTCTTTTAGTAGGCATGATTAATGCTATGTGTTAAAACTAATGTTATTCTCTCTGTCACCGCAAAAACACAAGACAATATTTGTGAAGTGAAAATAAACACCAAACACTAATAGCATCTTTCTACACTGGCATCTTACAGGAAGGGGAGTGACTGCCAACTTCCCTCTACCCCAACCCACAAACACACATGGAAACCACTTGTGATATAAAAGTATTTGAAACTGCTGATTTAATTCAATTCAGCCTTTAGAAGGTGCATAGACAAACTACAAAGACACAAACTACAAGAATATTTTAGACATGACATCAAAGGTGAGGAGGATTATTCTTTACCCTCTCTCTTCTTCCAGTCCTTCGAGGGATCATCCAACCTGAACCATCACCACCATGTCTGATCAAGATGCCACCCCAACCCCCTCTCCTGCCCCCCCTCCACCCACTGGACCCCGTCCCAAGGTCACAAATCGTGGCCGCACCGCAGTTCCCATTGCCACCTCCAACTCTGACACAACGGACGTCCCCGAGTTTGAGCACTTTGGTGTACTGGGCCCGAGAGGACTTCCACCTCTGACTGGTGAGGGAGAAGCATTGTGATGTGTGTGTGTGTGTATTATAGTATTTATTTAATTATGCTTCAACCCTTAGAAAAAGATCATGTATGTATGAAAACAGATGCAATCAAATGTGTAAGTGGATGAAATTCCCCACGTGGAAAAGTAATTTTAAAATTACAGGGGTAAATTAAGAAGCCTGTTAAACAATAAGCTCTTATTTATACATCAAAGCCTTGTTTCTCAGAAAAGCTGAATTGAAGAGCAGAAGACAGATGTCACAGAATGTCTTGGTGGGAGAAGATAAAGACCTTTTCCCAGCAATGACACAGTTTCCAGTAGGTTTTGTGCGTGACTGACACATGAATGACGTCCAAGCGTGATAAACTCTGCTCACTTTCTGCAGCGTGTCACTACCCCACAGCCCGTATTACTGTCAGACAGCTGCGAACAGAGAGATATCCAGATGTGACAGGAATTTAGGAATGCAACGTCTTTACTTTTTGTGGTAAATTAGACAACAAATGAACAGCTGAAGTGATATTAGGGCAGAGATATTGCACAGCAGGGTTACCATTAAGGTGGAAACAAAACAAATAAAGTTTTCGAACAAAAGCCAATTCAGCGCTCAGAGCTAAGCAGGGCACGCATGAGTCATCGATGCTGCTGTTCTGTGCATATGGCTCATTAAGTTTAGGTTTTTCTTTTTAAAACATTCAGCATTTCAAGTTGACTTAATTTAATGTAAACTGTGGTGGATGTGGAGGGCATAAAATCTGGAGAAAATTTGGCTTGAACCAGTCAGATCCTTTTAAAAAAAAATTCATCTGGAAAAATATGTTGATAAAAAAGTTTGTACTCAGTGACAAATTCAGTCTGGTCAGTTTCTTTGTGGCCAACACTGCCACCACATCCCATGCAAACCATCCACTTTTTTTACATCCTGCTCTCCTTGCCTCTGTCCATTCAGAGTTTCTTGACATCTATGACGTGGACATGATGAAGAAGCTGGATGAGAGCAACAAGATGCTTCACCACACCACGTTGTACCAATCCGACTATCTCATCGTCCGACGAGGACAAGAGTTCCAGGTCAAGATCACCTTCAACCGTCCCTACAATTCTGCTCAAGACAAGTTTGCTGTGGAGTTTGTCATTGGTGAGTCCAGTATACTGTAATCCTGATGGTCTAAATAGTGAGTTTCAAATCAGTTGTTTAAAACTCTTAATTCTGGATCACATGTTCGCCCAGGCACCAGCCCTCAGTACAGCAAGGGCACCTACATTCCCGTATTCCCCACTAGGGATCGTCAGGGGCCCTGGGCAGGCCGCATCACAAACACATCAGACAACATGGTCACTTTGGGCATCACTCCTGCAGCAAACTGCATTGTGGGGAAGTACCACATGTATGTTGCTGTGGTGACACCCTTCGGCATCCGCAGGACCAAACGGGATGACAGCCGAGACCTCTACATCCTGTTCAACCCCTGGGCGGCAGGTTAGTTTAGACCTCGCAACCACAACCTTTTTGTCACTTTCATATTCATAAGCATCCACATGACCTGTTGTCTCTTCACAGATGATGCTGTGTTTCTGGATGACGAGGGAGAGAGGGATGAGTGTGTGTTAAATGAAATGGGGATCATCTACCACGGCGCCTACGACGACATCTCTGAGAGAAACTGGAACTATGGACAGGTAGTATTAAAAAAACAATCAAGCACTTCCAAGACTTGAGCAATTACATTTTCTGAATGAACTGGTTTTTGTTTGTTTGTTTGTTTTGTTTTTTCCTAGTTTAACTTTGGAGTCCTGGACGCCTGTCTGTTCATCATGGACAAGTCTGGGATGCCCATCACCAACAGAGGAGACCCCATCAAGGTGACCAGACAGGCCTCTGCTATGGTACGAAAGTATTTCTGGATATCCTTTTACATGAAACTGGGACGTGCAGTTAAATGGTGCATCAATTCGTACAGAATATTACTGTAAAGTAAAATATACAAGTTTGCTTGATACAGTGAATCCTTGAGACTCCACTTCAAATTTTAATTCAATAGCTGCAAGACTTTTGAAGAATAGCCCTATGACAAAATTTTTGTCATACTCAGCTGAACTCTCATGATGACGATGGCGTGTTGGTGGGGAACTGGAGCGGCGACTATACCTATGGTGTGGCGCCCACTTCCTGGACTGGCAGCACAGACATCCTGCTCAGCTACTCCAAAAACGATATGCCCGTCTGCTATGCTCAGTGCTGGGTCTACGCCGCAGTCTTCAACACCTGTGAGATCTTGAATGGATCCAAACAGACTAAGAACTTTACATTTTCCCTTCCAAAGCATGTTTGATTTTTCTCTGACCTTAGAGTTAAGTGGCTTCCTTTCATGAAGGATGTTTGCTGTAAGTCTTAGACTCAAGAGGAGATAGAGAGTTTTTTCTTCTGTTGGAGTCTATGAACTCCTTGATCTCTGTCTCTGCTTCTCTTTAAATGTTTTGCGACTGTATCCTAGTCCTGCGCTGTCTGGGCATCCCATCCCGGGTCGTCACCAACTTCTTCTCCGCCCATGACAATGATGGAAACCTGAAAACTGACATCATCCTGGACGAGAATGGCAGGATTGACAGAAACCGCACCAAAGACTCTGTCTGGTACCACGTCTTCATTGGCATTTTAATTTTTGTGCCGTTTTTGACCTGCTGGTGTTGTGTCTGACATTTTAGCTAGCACCAAAAATGTTTTAAAAATGCTCAAAATACCCCGGAGTTGTCTGAGGAGCATTTCCATTTTAAAAACATCTCTCTAGTGGCATCTTCAGGCTTCCTTAGAGGAACCTTTGGAGGAACTGATTACCAGTGCAATGGATTGTATTAGTAACACACAAATTTAGATAAGGATAATGATAATTTTCCTAATGAAATGTAAAATAATGTTTGTCATTGCTAGGAACTATCACTCCTGGAATGAGTGCTACATGTCCAGGCCAGACCTCCCTCCTGGCTTTGGAGGCTGGCAAGTTGTGGATGCAACACCACAGGAGACCAGCGATGGTAAATGATAATAATATGGAATATTTGCTGGCTTTATAATAACAGGCTGTGGATCATTAACAAACACAGTGTACTGCTGACACATCCATATTCAATCTCTTCCCCTATTATCCATCAAGGCATGTACAGATGTGGTCCTGCATCAGTCAGGGCCATCAAACATGGAGAGATGTGCTTCCCCTTCGACGCTGCCTTTGTGTTTGCTGAGGTGAGCCTTTAAACTACATTATCTCTGTGTAAAATTTAGAAACAAGTTTTTTTTTTCTCTAAGAAAACAGTTGTACCTCACACTTCTCCCTGCAGGTCAACAGCGATGTGGTGTTTTATTGCCGAAGAAAAGACGGGACCATGGAGCCAGTCAAAGTGAACCAGACTCACATAGGCCGCAAGGTTTTGACCAAAGCTGTCGGGGACATGACCCGGCGGGACATCACTGATCAGTACAAGTTCCCTGAAGGTCAGTGGATCCATCCACTACAAAAAGCAGTATTCTAAGGACCAGGGCCATGTTCTCTGCTGCAACCTCAAACTAGTGTGTTTTATTAAAACTTCACATCACGTCATCACTGCTAAGATGCTGAAAGAGTATTCCTCTCTTTCTGAGAGGAAAAAATGTGCTAACATGAATACATTTATCCTGAACACACTGTCATGCTGAAAACAGAAAAACTGTAAAACAGCATTTAGCAGATTCACAGTGGTTCTGCATTTACTGTGATGCATTATCTTGCTCAAGCAGTCTCTAAATTGGTGTATTTTCATAATGTGCAGAAATAACAGGTACCAAGTTAATTTGGGATAATTGTGGCTGAGTATTGACACCAGAGGATGAGCCATGTTCCCCTACATTTCTGCCAGATTTAGGTGTGCTTTTGGGGCATGAACATGGGCCCTTTGGTCTGGAAATCACCTCCAGTTGGCATTATTCTGGCTTGGATTTAGCCAGACCTGGTACTCTGAAAAGGACCCGAATACTTGGGCCAGTTCTGGTGTTTCATTTACGACAAATATGGCCTTAATTTGGCGACCAGGATTCAGACTGCTTTAAGCCTAAGTTATTTTGTTATTGGGAGACTGAGAATAGTTTCCTCTCAAACAAACGAAGTCCGGATATCTCAAAATATAACAGATGCAGATGATCAGGAAGGTAAAAACTAATGCAAACTTTATTATCCTTTTGAAACACAGAAATGTACAAATCCAAAAATGTATTTCAATAATCCAATCCAGGCAGTACAGAGGAGCGAACCGTCCTGGAAAAAGCAGAGGAGTTTGGCTGCAAACGAGAGAAGTCTAACCCTCCTCTGGCTGACGTGGACCTGGTCCTGCCCACCCTGGAGATTAGCGTGGGCGATGACTTTGAGCTTAGCGTGGAGTTCATAAACCGAAGTGACCAGAAGCGCACCGTGGACATCTACATCAGTGGGAGCGTGGTGTATTACACTGGAGTCACCAGCTCTGAGTTCCTGATCATAACTCCCACAGTGAAGATTGAGCCCAACAAAAGTGAGTGTTTATTAATTTACTTTTGTCATAATAATATAAAAAACCCTATGACCAACAAAAATACACTAATACAGAAGTATCACTATTGACCATGTCATCATATTCGTCTAGCAAGCAAAAATGTGAAAAGAAATTATTCACTAAAACTAACATAAGTAACACAATAAAGCCCTCAGTAAAGATCAGTCCTCTGCCTTAGAAATTTTAGAATCTTACAATATAATACAATATAAAAAATAAATATTGTAGATCTAAATAAAAAAAACACAAAGAAATAATTGAAAAAGTTACATGCAGAGAGAGGTGCATTGTATTTTTATGTTCTACAGCTAAGAAGGAGTTCGTGGTGGTCCAGTCAGAGCAGTACATGAAGCATCTGGTAGAACAGGCCAACCTTCACTTCATCGCTACTGGGAAGGTCAAGGAGACCGGCCGGATCGTCACCGCCATGAAAGTCGTCACCCTGCGTAATCCCAAACTCGTCATTGAGGTCTGAAATAATGTTTGCCTTCATCCTGGCTACATCTAAAACTTTTTACACAAATCATTCAGTTTGAAGTTGTGAAGAAGTTGTGAAGTTATCCATGTGGTGTATGTCCTGTGTGTGCTTCAGGTATCAGGTGGAGGCAAAGCGAACGAAGAGATGGTGGCGAGTGTGCAGTTTACAAACCCCTTCACCTTCAACCTGGAGGGCGTCTACATTCGCATGGAAGGACCTGGAGTCATGCTGCCCAAGTTCAAATATTACAGGTGAGCTCAGCACAGAAGAAATAGGTGTTTCATCCTCTGATTGAATTGAGTTCCTGTTTTAATATTCACAGTACATAAGACACTCTTTATGTACTGTATGGAACAGATGCTCATTAAGGATGTATCATGAATTCATGTGTGAATTTCATTATTAAGAAATGTTCTGTTACAGTAACAAATTACAGCTAATTTCGTAGAATATAAATGAATGTATGAAGCAACTGTAAGTCACGAGTCCTAAAGTAGTAAAGCCATATTTACGCTTGCGTTTTCTTCCTTTGTTGCATAGTGTTACCACCTCCTTATTCTATATTTTTGACTTGTTAACTGTAACAATGACACCAAAAACCAGCCCTGTCCTGCTAGTGTCTAACTCTGTCCTTTCTGGTGTCAGTATGATCCCAGGAGGCTCCTCTCTGACCTGGACAGAGCTTTTCACCCCGCAGAGGGCCGGTCCCACCAGGGTAATGGCTACTCTGGACTGTCCTGCCCTCAGGCAGGTCTCTGGCCAGGCGTCCTTCACCATCAAGCCCTGAGGATCACTACAGGATCACTGATTCCCAAAATCATTTAACTCAGTTATACTTCAGGCCAAATGTAGGCCTATAACATAGTTATGTAACTGTAGATTTACAGCAGGTATAGATTCAACGCTTATAACAGTGGTTATAGTTTTAAAAGTGGTGATAGTCATAAGAATAGCATGTGCATTAATCACTATAGTCATTTTCAAAAATTTAATTTGTTAACACATCATAGGTTCATCAGAATAGTTTTGTACCCTATTAAATATCTTTTTGACCATTCAGAAATCTTCAAAAGAAAAGTAAATTAAAATTATATTAATCAATTACTCTGTAAAAAAAAAAAATCTGACAGACACATACAGCCCTGAGACACATACAATTACAAAATGTACCCCCATTATGAAACTACAGTTACATTTAAATATAATGTCTATTTGACTAAAGTGCTCCTTCCACCTCTTTATATAAAGCTATAGAATTAGTTTCTTCTTTTCTTCTTTTTTTCTATGTACAAGAACAAATACAAATATCAACCAAATAAACAATTAGCAACAGCATAATTTTGTGACATGTTCCCTATAACTTTGGACATTTTTACTCCATTAGAAGTAACATCTAAAACTTCATTGTGGCGCCATCAATGATTGCACATATTTGACTAAAGCTTAGATTGATGTAGAAACTATGGCTTTCAAAATAATAAATTAATTCAACATTGAAGAAATGAATCGCTATCTCAAAACCCAACACAGTACATTATGGTATTATATATATTATAATACATCATTCTCCAGGGAGCTAAAGTCAAATTTGTGCAAAAAACTTACTAAACCATTAAACCTCAAATATTTAATTTCTGACTTTTCTTACACTCCAATTTAACATTTAACTATAACTCTAAGCTAACATACCTGAATACATCTCTTTTACCTTATTCTTAAATCTTTCCCCTTTTTTTTCTCCTCACTTGCACAGCTGAAAATACATAAACTTTTCTTCACTGTCACTTGAAGGTGATGAGGTAGTCTGGGTACGCCTGGTTATCGTGGAACACAACATACATGCTGGGGTTGTCAAGTTTATCCACCACGCTGTCATAGCGCTCATGCTGCTGCTGGCTGTTGCGAAGCGGTGGCATCTTCATGCTGCTGTGGCCCACAGTGTAGATGCCAGTCAGGACTCGAGCCACAAACATTAACTGAGAACCATCAGCAGCTGGCTTGGAGTAGGTAGGGTTGCCTGAGTAGCTGGCGTTCACGGCAAAGTAGGTTCCTTGACCATATGCAGTTGCTGAGAATAAGAGAGAACAGGTAATTAACAGTAAGTACTGTAGTGCCTTCCAAAAAATACAGAAGATATTGTCTCAGAGTCCTCAGTGTCTCCACCACGTATTGACACTAGCAAACAGTAGTCACAAAAGTTTACATGCACTTCATTTTTTTACTCTTGACTCCTATAAATAGGTCCCTCTTTTTTCTAAAAATGCCTTTGCTGCATAGGAAGTAATGCAAAAGTAAGCAGCCATATTCTGCAGGTGTCATTGTTGCATTATTTTGGGCCAGATCCTACACTGATAAACCGATGCATGCCTTTGATCCTGAAAGGATCCAAAAGCTCATTACCATTTTGTCCAGCAAAGCTCCTGTTGAACCCAGTTTTCATGATGGAGTCACAGTTGTCCTGGGTCGTCCCGTGGTACAGAAGCTTTTCACCTGCGCCGCCTACATTCTTATCAGAAATGTGCTTCTTCTGCGCCTCATATGCCCGATGCAGATGAACATTCTGTAAACGCTCGATCTAACAAGAAAAAAAAACACAAAACAAATTAGACAAAATCAACAGAATAGTGATCTGCCATTACCTTGGGAGGATGTAAATATCTTGACTCATTTGAAACAAATAGCATTTGTTACTTGTTGAGGGCAGATTTTATGCACTTACAGTATATTATTATATATAGATACAATCCCTTTCATCTACATGAAATTTATTAAGCTATTACAGGTCAAAGATACTGAATTTGCTGCAATCATAAAGTAAAAGTGTCCTCTTGCAGTTTAAGTCACGTACCTTTACTACAGACTTGGAGACAGTTCGTTTGAAGGCCTCCTTAACTGTCCGGTACTCTGCAGAGGAAGACTGCAGTGCAACCACCTTTATAGTCTCCCCAGGAGCCATGTTGTCCCAGTACAGCGGGAGAGTGAAGTCTGAAAAACGTTAGAGGAGAAATGGGAGGTCCATGGGGTGAGAGCTTTCTGAGTTTTCCTTTTAAATAGTTTCAGGGATGTTTAGTCTTTAAAAACTAACTGTTTTCTTGTATATATTGTCACTGTCACTGCTTGCATTGACAGTTATACTTTGGTGAAAAATATCTTTACCACAAAATGTTTGTGTTTTGATTTAATACAAAATAATTTTCATTTAAAAGCAATCCTCTAACCTGGCAGATTCACAAGTCGTTTCAGATTTGCCTTCTGTCCGGTTGCTTGTCTTGTGGCCTCCATTTTCTGTAAATCCACGCTCCACTCAGTGGTCTGCGCATCTACTATCCCTCCTGCTACATTCTTGGTCTCCAGGTTGTAATTGGCTGTTTTGGGGAGTCTCTTCCAGTTGCCATTAGGTCCCAGGATGCACCAAGCCACACGACTGAACAAATCACCCTCCTCCCTTTCTCTCACCTCTCTCCTGAGGCTGCCGTTCAGACATGCATTTATCATCTGCATCACCTGGTTGACCCCATCTTTTAACCCACTCACCATTAAGCTGCCCTGCCCAGACTGGTCCCTCTGCACAAGCAGACCCTTGGTCTCCACCAGCCTCTTCAGATCCTTAATGTCGTCCTGGGTGAGGCATTCTAGTTGCTCCTTTGTGAAGGTTTGTGTTGAGCACTGAGCCTGATAGAGATCTTTCAGCTTTGTCATAGCTTCTCTGACATTGTGTCTGCAAAGACCCAGGACCATGAAGACAGACTGCCAATTCACTGAGCTGGTATAGAGGATACTTAGGCCTGTGTTTACAGACTGCAATGGCTCCTGTTGTTGTACATGAGGCCTCTGAGGCACTGACACTGTAAGATGGGTCAAATGAAAACAATCATTCCTGTCACCTCTGTTGATCACACTAGTGGAGAACAACTTCATTGCCTTTGCTTTGAACTCCAAGAAGACACCGATTGTAATCAGAACGAGGCGGATATCAGTGAGACAGCGGAGGGGAGTGGACGATGTGGCAGTTTTGACTCCTTTGAGGATGGTATCTGCCACGACACTGGGGTCCATCCCACCAACTCCTGCAGAAAAGAGGTTGAATTTTTACTGGCAGAATTAAAACTGACACTGAGATGAAAAAAACAATTAGACAATTAAACAATTCAACTGACAATTGATTCACTGGATTGTCTTGCAATATTTACCAGTACAGATGGCAGGAATGGCCACAGACTTATATCCAGAGGATTCGCAAAGTTGAATGATGCGACACACCAGTTGCTCAATGATGCCTGCATCCCTTTCCCCACACACATGTAAAATGGCTTTGCAAGGGAATGATCCAGACTGGGTTACAAAAACGTCACCCTGGTTCACTTTTGCTACACATAACACAACAGACACATAACGAGTAAGAAGATGTTAAATATGTGTTGCTTGAAAATTTCTACCTGCTCTTTCCTCACCTGCTTTCAGTTTAGCCTTCACCTCTGGTCCAGCTACAGTCAAGATGTCTTTGCACACACCATCTGTATAGTAAAAATATAATAGTAGATATTATGTTTACCATGTTTACAATCTTAGTTTTGCATGTTGGCATGCTAACAATAATTAGTACACAGTAAAGCTGAGGCTGATGAGAATGTATTTTGTAGGTTTTTTCTCATAAACCAAAGTACTGGACAATTTACAGTTTTGACCTTATATAATTCATATAATTCATGAACATGTGTACCTAATCTCTTGCAAATCGCTGTAGCAGTTGTTGAAACATTTAACAAAAAATGTCAGTGTAATGGCAGTACTAAAAGAAAACTAGTGATTAGGATAACAGCATCATCATTTTATGCCAATCCATCGCATAAATGGTAGACTAAGAAACTAAGAAATGTCAGAGATCACCAGAATAGTTCAGATTCATCCGTGGGGCATCTGTACCAGATTTCATGACAGTACATCTGATAGTTATTGAGATATTCCTGTTTGGACCAAAGCAGCGGATCTACCGACCAACACTGCCATCAGTAGAGCCATGCAATGTGGTTAGAAATCACTGGACATCATCCTGCCTCTGTGTGCGTCCTCAGCCACAATAGCTGTCACCTACCGTCCTCAAAACGAACAAAGTCGGTCGTGTTCACAATGGCATCTGTATTCTCATCGGTGATGTCACCAAACACCACCTGTAGTTTAACCCCACCTCCCACTGTCATGGTGATGTCGTCGAGGTCACTGGTGAGGGACTTGAAGATTGCTGAGAGGAAGAAAAAATGTTTTATATTTGTTTGATATTTTATGTAATAAAGGAGAATGTTAATGGAAATTGAAAAAAAGGAAATAAGTGTTGTATTAGCAAAGTCCTCGCTGTGTTTGTGGTTAACAGTTAGTCAAAGCAGTTTGAGTAGCTGTCTAGTTTACCTTGGCCTCCCCGGTTCATATTTAGCCTGAGGTGTCTGTGGACCTCATAGTAGCACTGTAAGCAAAAACGCAGATATTAAACTCTTTCTTATCAGTAAATCTTGCATGCAGCATCAGTAAAAACCAGTTACAACAATTGATAGTCACCTCCTCAGAGTCAGGATAGTCTGGTTTAATGACGACATGGATGGTGGTGAGAGAACCAGAGGATGCAGATAATCCAAACTGGTGAATGTTCCCAGTCAGAATTTCAATGGCTTCTGTCAGTGGGTATTTGAATGTAATTCCAGGTCCGATAATTGGAAACGCAACTGAACTCATACCCTTCTGTACACAGAGGTCCAAGCAGCTCTTCAGCCCCCTCTTAAGTGCCTAGGAAACAGAAATTATTTAAAACAGAACTGATCAGCATTTTATAGAATTTGTAGAGCTAAAAGAACCATGTTTTGCTGATCAAATGCTGTACCACTGCGGGCCACACAGTGGTACACACAGTGTTTTGTTTCGCTAAGCAGACCTTGACTTTGCACTCATCTTTAGCCATCACTGATTAATCCACACAGTATTTTACTTTACCTGCACACTCTGCCCTCTGGCTCCATCCCAAGGCAAGCACTCAATGAAGAAGATCTTGGAGTAGCCAAGAGATGGATGCCCATTGACCTGCAGAACATCTCCAGGGCTGAGGGTGCAATTTGCTGCCACTGAGTTAAAATTTAACTGCATTGTTTTTCCTGCTTTTCTCAACAGACCTTTACCAATTTTAGTAGAAGACAGCTGTTTGTTGAGCATGGGAACAACCAACACATTCACCTGTGGAAACGATTCAGAATAATATGATTATTGCATTGCTGCTTTGTTAGCTGATTCATAGTAGAATAGAATAGATATAGTCTAACCTGCTCATCCTCCAAACTGCCAAGCTTGATCTCCAGGTTTGCTTTGTTGACAACTGAAGGTCTGTGTGCGACATTGTGTCTGGTGATGCTGATGCTTTGTGAGTTGGTTTCTACATCTGGAGAAAACACAGTTTTTGTTCCCTGATAATGACCTGACAGGAGCTCTCTAGCAGGTTCTTGCTCACTTTGCCTTCTCCCTGGAAGTATTGCTGAGCCCCTGGCCCGTCTAGAACCAGTTTGTCTGATGTCAGACTGTCTATAGCTGAGACTAGGCCCTGCTTGGCCTCCAGGACATGACAACGGGGACCAGAAATGAGCACACAAGGAGTTGGAAAATGCCTGGGTTCTAATGTCACTTCCGTTTGCTTGAAGCCAATCAAGCTCAAGATTTGATCAAAGTAGTCAACCATTTCAGGACACAGTAGGTCCAGTACTTCCTGTGTTTTGACCTGATTTATGTGGTAGTCATGCAGAACCTCTTTCAGCTTGTTCACATTTTCACTGTAGCCGACCAGTCGTACTTTGTCCACTGTGGTTCCACTGGCTCCTGGGATGAAGATTACATGTACTCTGAACTCTCGACAGTTTGCCTCATTCTTGGCTTTGATGAGGATTTCCTTCACTCTGTTCAGATCTATGGGTGCAGCTGCAATGTCATGCAGCTTCACAGTTTCCTCAGTCAAATCTCTCATCACCGCTGCTTCAGCCTCATCCAGGGCACCGGAGGACAAACTGGACAGAACCAGGTCTGATCCCACCTCCAGGGAAACAGGATTTCTGAGGCTCTGCTGGAAGCGAGCTTGGTACTTGGAGATGGCACTGCTGGTTGCTATGAAGGTCATTAAATCTTTAGGGAGATTTATTCTCTTTTCCAATATCTTTTTCATAAGTTCATCAAGTTTTATAGCTCCTGACTGCACCTCCTTATCAGGTCCCTCCATGATGATCATGTTATTAGCTGTGTGGATTTTAACCCCGGGGCAATGTACACTCATTCCTTGACTGAAAATCTCTTCTACCAGTTTGAACTTCTTTTCCACAATTGGCAGCTCCTTCCGGGTTGGCAGTTTCTTTTTCAGAACTTCAATCCTCTCCTTCACAGCCTCAGTTTCTCCCACAATCACAGAATAACCAATATCTTTGTACACTTTGATATCGGTCTCGGAAGAGAAGCCCTGCTCTAGCATTTTGATTTCTTTTGGCTCAAAAACATGATAGCAGGAGTAGCCCTCAGTGAGACCGATGAAGACCCGATCCACCTGTATCTCCCATTTCTCTGCAGCACCAAAAGCTCCTCCTGGCCTCTTCTCAATATCCCCCCTGACCACTGCCTCCTCTTCATCAAAGTTTAATTCCAGGGTGCAGGAGATAGCAGAGAGTTGTTTCTCTAATATTTTATATGCTTTAGGGTTGTCTCTCAGGTAATTCATGAGGTAAATTTCCATCTTGAAAGTCTTCTCAAGGCATTTCATGTTTTCTTTTTTAAAGGTCTGAAGAAAAAAAGCAACACCATACAAATTTATGAGTTCATAGCTCATCACACAACATTTTATACTGCTCAGAAACCCCCTTAAACTGGTCTGGCCAGATCATCTGGCTCAAACTCATCAAGGTAAACACAGTGTTTACCCTGATTGTGAAAGAGCGAGATAAGGTCACTAAAAATGACAGTAGCAAACCTTCATCTGTGACTGATCGGTCTGTGTCGAATTGGTTCGGCTCACAGTCAGATGTAATTCACCACAGGGAAGTGAGACGGTGTGAAATTTCCTCTGCAAAACCCTTTCCTGGTCTGTAGGAAAAAAACAGCAGTCCAGAATCTAAAGTGATAACAATAGCCTACGTTTGAGCTAAAACTGTGTTACAAACTGTTGTAAAAAGTGTTTCCTTACCTTCTTTTTCCCTGAAGCTGATTCTATAGATATTGCCTTCAGCTTTTTCAATCATTCCACAGTCACCTCCTCCAGAGTCCCTTCTTTTCTGAAAGTATCTCCTGATCTTCTCCTTCTCTCTGTCTGTCAGCTCTTTCGCTTCAAAGAACAATGGATGTGGATATTCATCCATTTTACTGACAAATCTGAACTAATAAAGAACTTTTAGTTACCTTTCCGTGCATCACCTTCCTGAGTGAATGGTGTGTCTGAGGTGCTTTTCTTTCACTTTCACTTAATATGAAAGCTGTTTCATTCCTGCAAATGGACACACCCAGTAATGTAAAATGGTCCCGGTTTAATTTTAAGTGGAGTGTTTCCCTGTTTTGGTTTGTTGTGCAGATACCAAGACCAGTGATACATTGATCTTAATGATAACACTGACACAGACACCGGATTCAATATAATTACATGAAAATACTGATAAATTTAGCTTTAACAACTCTAAATTGATCCCCTCTGTGTAACTTACAGTTTAACACCAGGTTCAATTATTCTGATTGAGTAAAATGCTCTACCTACCTCTTTATATTACTTTTTGTGAAATAGCTTTCTTGAGTTCTCTTTGATAACTGCATCTGCAACGGATTCATCAGACAGAATGATCATGATAAAATTGTTGCCCCAAGCCCTAGGCTGCCAGGAGCAGCACCCATGTTTCTGAGGTTTCCTCAGTTTCATGTGTTGTGATTTCACACCACGGAAAAATAAAAAACAAACCAAAGGAAAAAAAAAAAACTTCTTCACACCAGTAGTGAAATTGTGAAACTGACATCCTGATGCAATTACACACCAAACCACCAGGTGGCGTATCGAGACTAAAAGTTCTACTGATGCACTGGCAAAAAATGAAGCAGCAGCTTTCCCTGCCAATGGGTTTTTCTTTTTTTTTTTTATGAAGTGAGACTTTAGTATGGGTTAGGATGTGGAGTCTGGAAAGGTGGGGTTACAGTCTGTGGCAGACTCTGCTGTCCTAACTTCACTAGGTAGCTCATCCCCTATGGTGGGGATAACAAGCTCGTCCTCAGAGAGACTGAGCATCCAGTTGTCCACAGGGCACTGGTTGCTTCGGAGACTAAGGTTTAGCCATGGCTTGGAGGTGGGAAGTTGCAGTTCTCTTCAGTGTCTTGTTGGCTTAGACCAGAGGCTTGAACTGTCAGCAAGGTTCAACAGTGAGACATTGTTGAGGAGAGAAGAGGAGTGGTGTTGGAAAACTCGCAGAGGGTGAACACTAGATAGACGGACAGCAGCCAACCTTTACATTCAGTTGTAGATGTCTCCAGTTTTTATCTTTTCATTGAGTAAAGCTGAGTTAAAATGAGTTAAATGAGTCCAGAGAAAGAAGGAAGTGAAGGTGAATTGGTCTGATCACAGTGGAACTTGGGCTAATCACAAGGGCACTGGGGTCACTTAGGCTCAGGTTCACCAAAGGGGTACACAGGGGGTTACTTTATCCAACCAACAATTCACAATTTCTAGCTTCTTTGGTAAAGATAGAAAAATGTACCCTGAAAGACATTACAGGATTACACCAAGCACTGTTGAATTAGATTTTTTTTTCATTGTCAAGACCCATCATTTCTTCAAAGCTGAGAAGAACTGTGTTAAACAGAAAGTGTTTACTTTACCAAGAAACAGGCCAAGTCAGATAATCCAACAAAGCTGAAGGCTTAAAATGAAAAATGTTTATTTTTCATGTCTATTCTCAATAATACTATCAGCGTTATTACAGTGGAATTAAGTATTATTATCTCTGTGTTGGTCTTGGTCAGTATAATGAGGAGAAAACAAGGAACTAATCTTTCCAAAAATACACTGCCCTTTGTGCATGTCCTTTGATTCAGGCATTTTGCTAGAAAAGACAGTAATACATAAGAAGCTCCTTTTAAACTTTACATACTGTGAAATATGTCTGACGTGATGAAACTGAAAAAAAGGCAGAAAAATGTCAGTGGGATGGTTTCACTTTCCAACGAACTTAAGCAGATGATAAAATATTCTGTCTCCGTATTACATTGCCCATAAATCTTTTCAAATGAAGCAGAGCATGCAGTCACTTCTGTCTGTAATGGGGACAGTGACATGGTCACAGACTTTTTTTCATTTTTGTGTATATGTTGACCCTTCATGTTGCTTTTTTAAAAATGCAAATCACCTAATGTTAAATGTCCAGGTGTTGCCAGAAAAGTCACTGAGGTCGTTGCTCCTTTTCTTTTTTTCCTATTACTTTATTGATCCCTCCTGGGGAAATTACTCTCTGCATTTTACCCACACCAAGCGAATGAAACA
>JBBMJY010000016.1:3430795-3482669 GCA_037833715.1 Toxotes lorentzi | reverse complement strand
ACCCACGACCCACCGATCCCAGGCCAGCCCAAGCCCAAGCCCAAGCCCAAAGCCGCACTCTTAACTTGTTGCGCCACACCTCCTGAGGCGTTCATGATCTTGATCAAGGCATGAAGTGTGACCTACACCTTGATTTTTGTCTATACAAGTAAATGTCCCTCAGTATCATATTTGTTCATGCATTTTTGTTTTTGAGGGCAGTTCCCATCATGTATAAAGATTCAGCAACTGATATGACTGAAAGATTGCATGTCCCCTGGCTGACATCTGTGCTGAATTTCTGAATAACAACCCGATTGACAACCTTCCCACCCCTACACCCCCCACACACACACAGACAAAATAACTGAAAGGTGTTCAGCAATACCTCTTTTAATCCCTGCTTATCATTGGACTGTGTGTTAGTTCTCTGGAAATCTTCCCTCATCTCTGTCAAATCTAGATTAATGTTAAGATGAATGACCACAAGCCAGTAGTGATGCAAGGTAAACAATTTGTTTTCATCCGATGAAAAAAAATTCTTCTCAGGGTTCGTTTACCAGCTTTTATCCTAGAGCTTTGACTGGCATCCCAAAGTCTTCACATGAGCTGATATACAAATTGCAATAAAATAAAATAAAATAAAATTAGGGTTAAAGAATCTTATGTGAAGGATCCTTAACAGAAACCTTCTGGGTTCCAAAGAAAAGAAGAAGAGGGTTGTTAAAAGGCTTCCTGTACTGCTGAGTGCAGTAAAAGCAAATATTTTCGACCACCAGTAAGCCAAATTAATTAGAAAGAATGACGACAGAAGACAAACGTGTCTCAATATGAAGAATCCACTCCCTGCAATGTCGGAAGTCTTTAAAAGGAAGTGAAATCAACTCTCAGGAAAAACGGATGATTTATAAAGGTTGTGGTGAAAGTGTGGGAATAAAGGGGTTGGAATTTTAAAGTAGTTCTTAGGAAAACTGCATTGGCCAGTGTCCCATGTGAGACTATAAAAAGGAGGTGCAGAAAATACAGGGCAGCCAGTCTTGCAGCCCAAGGAAAGAAAGGGATTCAGCAGAGATGAATATTGCAATCCATTTCATAGTTCTCCTGGCCTGCATGGTCCTCTGCTCTTCAACAAGTAAGTGTGTGAATTCATTGGATTGTGGAAAGCTTTTTTGCTGCATTTTTCTGCATTCTGCATCTTTTTCTTTTTTGGTTGAAATGAGCTAAAAACTTCTCCCTTTCTGCTTAATTTGCTGGGCCTAACATTTCTGGAAAACACAAAGGATAAAACTGTAACTAACCCATACATTACTTACGTTGTTTCCTTTTATTTTTACAGCTATTAAGAGCTGCCGGTGTTTAAGAACAAGCCAGTCTGTGAATGTCTCAGCCATCACTGATGTCAAGGTGTACAATGCTCGTCCATACTGCAGCAAGAAAGAAGTCATGTGAGTACCTGCAGTAACATTAAAAATAGATTTTTAACTCTTCAGTGCTTGATAAATGATGATTATCCAATTACAGTAATTTGCAAGTGTTGTTTGACATGAAAGCTTCTTCTTTCTCCTAGTGTCACACTGAAAGGCGAGAGCTTACGGTGTCTTGACCCCCAAAGCAAGTTCACCCAAAGAGTCGTGGAAAAAATACAAATGTAAGTCCAAAGACAAGCTTTTTTAAATGATGCATGTTCATTAGCCGCTGTTGCAGATAGCATGAACTAATATTTATGTAATAAGACATGGGACATCCTGCCAAATAAAGTGCACGGGAGGGAAGCAGAGGATCTGGCTCTAGAGTGTGATGCTCTGCAGGCTTTCATCACTGTCAGTACGCCTTAAAAAAATCAGAAAGAGGAAGTAACATGTAATTGATGCAGTTCACTTGAGTAGAGGCAGCTGATACAAAAGGAACCACTACTACTGCTCCAAACCTGAGGGTTGGGACCCCCATAAGGGGTCAAAAGATGATTAAAAGAAAGGGAACCGAGTCAGACTTTTCTCTAACATTTGCCATATTTCTAGTAAGCTACCAGATAATTTTACTTGTTCAGGGCTCAAGAAATACAGAAAAGATCACTCTAGGTTTTAACTGGTCATATCTGAAGTCATAATTCAAGAACACATTTCTGCTTTCTAAGCAATGACAAACCAAAAAGGTTGGGACTCACTGTCTAAGTTACTTGCACTGATTTAAAGTGTCAAAGTATTATCAAAATACTAAATTAATTACTTGCTTCCAGTCCATTCTTTTTGCTTGTGAATGACAGAATAGATTACACTCTGAGACTCTAACCAATGTTTTAAATGATGAAATTTCAAATTAACGGTTGAACATGACTTTTTTTTTTTTTTCTTCACAGACTGAGGGCACAACAAGCCCTTAAGATGAATACCACAGTCACAAAACCAACTCCGGTTTTCACTGTGGTTCCTCACTAGCGGCAATGCTTGTGTTTGTCATTGTTACAATTAAAATAAGGTATCAGTTCATAAGAAGAAAGAGCAGCACGCCTCCCAAAAGAAAGAAAGAAAATAAAATGAAAAAAAAAAAGACTGGTGACATAAGACAAGAGAAGTGAAACTAATTTACTTCACTGGTTCTGAGAAATACAGGATTTTAAAGCTGCATTTGACAGCTTTCCAGATGGGCAGCTAAAACTAAAAGCAAGATGTAAAAATGTGATATTTAATATTCCAGGAGAAAGTGAAAATGAGGGAAATGTCTTTCTACAAAGACATAAGTAAGGACAGTGAACATTTTGGTGGGATGGCAAGTTCTTCTCTCAGTCTCTGATGTATGTACACTGCTGAGATTGGTGTGTTTCCACCTAAATATTACCGTAAGTTTGAATCCATGGCTAATGAGGAAAGCTTTGTAATTTTAACAACAGTCTGACATGTGCAAAACTTTGTGTGAAAGCAATGTATAGTATTTAAAAAATGATGGTAACTGTGAATTGTTTATTTAATGGTTCATATGTTTGTATAATCTCACGTGTAGAAAGAGACATAAATACATGGGCCATGGCTGAAATCATAAACTACTCAGCTCTTGCTATGTGATGCTGTTGATGAAGAGCTGCAAAACTGTACTGAATCTATCATTTATTATGAAGGAACCTGTTCCCAGCTCAAAGCAGCCACTGAAGTGGTTCTCTTTCCTTTTGTTTCTCGAGGTGATTGTGTTGTTATCAGTATGTGCTACAAACACTGTAGGAGTATTTGGATTTGTCTTACTTACACTGTATGTATTCTATTTTCAAAATTAAAGTTTGCTCTACCCTGACTCATGAACTCATGAAGTTGTAGATGCACATGGTTTAATAAGGAGAAATTCTACCAGCTCTCTGAGGCTGCAGCACTGCACAGTAGTACATGCTAACCCAATGCTCACAGTGACAATGCTAACATGCATTGTAGTTTAGTGTGTTAGCATCCTAACATTTTCTAACCTGCACTGAACACAAAGTGCAGCTGAGGCTGAGCAGCATAAACGTAATAATGTAAAAGGAGAGGAGTGGAAACAGTCCGTGTGACAAATGGAAGGAGGGGATCAGCCAACAGATACTTATTACATGAGTCATCAAGAAGCTCAACTTAGCCTTCAGACAACATCTCCTGAAGTCTTTATCTGAAGTGGCTAAACACGGCCTCTGTTGCAATGGTTATTGCAACACCAATAAAACTTATCTGGTTTTAAACAGGTTTCTGCACAGCCTCTGTATCCCCACATCCCCTTGTTTTATTGTGGTCTATATCATCACATTTTAACCACAGACACAGACAAACTCATGAACTCAGCAATACAGTCTTCTTATTTTCTGTTATTTCACTTTATTTTTAAGGTTTTGTCCTGTTCACCCTCCATCACTAACCAGGCACCGTTAAACAAACACAAACTGGGAAAAGACGTCCAGAAATCAGTTGTAGTCGTATATATTTGTATATGGGCAATACAACAGTGTTGTGGTCATTTTGTGCTTTGGTAAGTAAAAAAAATCCCCCAAGGCTAAGTTTTGATAAGTCATACTGTAATAGATTATTTAATTTCTCACAGTCATGTGAGCTTGAGGCTTTTCACAATGACCCACTTTATCCCACATTCATGACCCAAACTTCTGGTAAAGACACATGCTCTCAATCATAAGGGAACAATATTTCTCAAGTCAAACCAAAAAGCACAGAAAAGGTGATGTGATATATTACCGCTGCTGAGGTAAATGTGGTTCCTTTATGTCTGCTTATTTGTTTATCTGTCTGTCTTCTGTCTCAAAAGCCTCAGCAGATTATAACACTTGGTGCATAGATACAGACACAGTATATCACTGGATATTAATACTGCATATATGAACTTTCACAATAGCTTTAACAGCCGATTCAACGTTTTACATTTTGTGGAGAGTATGCTTAAATTAAAACTGAAATGCTTGGTGTTAAACACTGTAAACTAAAACAGATACCATGTGAAGAGGAAAAACTGAGATGTTTTCCACTTGTATTGTGATGTGCAGGATGTGAAACAAAATTTTGGATTTTTACCAAACTTATTTATTTATCATTTATTATTTATTTACTTATTAAAGCTAGATTAATCAGTTTCTTTGGGCTTTCATTTGAGCTTTTGCTCAGGCTGCATAAAATATTGATCACTACTGCTTTAATACCTCCCGTCCCCTCAACAAATAGTTGTCTAGAATAAAATAAATGAGCAAATAAAGAAAAGTCAAAACACTGAACTATTTTACACAGTAACTGTGTTGTAATGGGTTTACAAGGTCAGAAAAAAGCCCCCAGGAATAATATCCACCTCCGTCAACAACAACACTATCACACAGCAGCTTATGTACTGTAGCCACTGGTAAAACTGTGCTTGTTTACAAAACTGTATCTGATGATCATTATATGCGTTTCTTCTTTGACAGTGAAAGGGGCACACAGAGTCGAATTCTTCTACAGTTATGTCAAGCAGAAGAGAAGTGAAGCTGTTGTCCGGCAGCACGGACCGACACCCTCCGGCTGTATGACTCATTTCTGCGGGCCGTTTGCAAGCATGTCGTCTTTTAACCTCAGAGGGGCCTGTGGTCTGTCCCTGAACTCACCATCCCATGACTACCTTCTGCTGCACACGTGAATGAGCCAAAGTGAAACCGTCATACACACACACACGTGCACTGACCTGTGTTATTTCTCAAATCCTTCACAGCAAAGTTCATGAGGACCACATGATCACTATGTGCATAAATACTGGAGAGCAGATGTACGTAAACAGCCACAACAACTGTTCGATATCTGCCTGTGTTTGAAGTCTTAAGCAGCTGCCTTAACAAGATGAAGCTCTGCGTCCTGTTTCTGTTTCTGACCCTCTTCATTCTCATCAATGGTAAGTGCCGCACAGCTACACAGTGCCATCATTTCTGTGTGACTACACATTCCTGAGAAGTTGTGAATCTAACCACAAAGTGCACCTCAGGATATTGGAACGAAAGTTCAGTCAGGGTCTTTTGAAAACTGATGCTGGAAACTGAGGATACTAATGAAAAATGCTGTTGACACTGACATGTTTCCTGCAGAGCTCTACTGCAGAAACGTAAATCTGGGGGCAGCTGACATGCTTTAATGGCACATTTAAAATGCTGCTGAAATCCAGAACAAGGACATTCTTCTAGGTAATCGAGTGGATGATTCACCATTATTGTGCAATGTGTGAGAATTCTCAATTCAGACTGCAAGATGAGGAGGAGGCAGCCATTCATTTCTATTTGTTAGGGAGGGGGCATAGGCCAGGGGAGAACACGTTAAAATATGGGGTAGATCCAGATCATTTACGATGAATTTGATTTTTTTTTTTTTCCTGTAGTCTGGTGCGTGTTGTTTGACATTGGCCATTACCTCCCAACAGCTCTGAGGATTTATGGTGGTAGCGAAAGATGTAGGAAGATGAGTGGTGGCGAAAATGGAGAAGCTCGTTATGAAAGTGTTGCAATACCAAGGCTGGTGGATGTGAGGAAAGAGTGCAGTCAGAAAGTGGAGTTGTCAGCATTTGATTCATGAATTTGCAACCATGTGATATCAGATGTAACATCAATAAAACATGGCAAGGCGATACCCAGTTCCTGGTAATGCTGAACAGTTGTTGCAGGAGGGTGACTCCTCAGGATTTCTGGCACTGACACTGACAAACTGCAGGGCAAAGCAGAATGAAAGCAACTGCCAATGTTAATAACTGCTTGACTGATAAAAAAGGTAATCCTCAGCACTCAGGCATTTTCTTTTGGCCTTGCAAGACATTGAACGCTCGAGGACACTCAGCACCAAACAAACACATCTGCATGTTCTGACTTAAATTTAATTACAGTTGCCAAAGAAACATCTCTCATAGTTTAAGTTCATTTTCACTAGTGCTTGAGTGTTTGCTTAAACTGGTAAAATAATGTCTTTTGTGATGTCTCTTGATGACAGGTATGCCGCCAATCAGCAGGGACTACAACACACACTGTCGCTGTCTTCAGGTGGAGTCGAGGATCATTCCTCCAGACAATCTGAGGAGCATCAAGCTCTTCCCTGAGGGCCCTCACTGCCCAGACACAGAAGTCATGTAAGAGACACATCACTTATCCATGACCATGTTAAAAAAAAAAGGTTTTACTTTTTTGTATTTCTCTTACAAAAGTGGCCTGTTGTAACCTTAAAATTAAGCATGATTTAACAGACATATGTATATATTTACTAGGCTCATCCATCAGCTGTTTCCAAACAACACACATCTGTTCCCAGAAAACCTGAGATCTCCAACTCTTAAGTTGTTTTAAATTGATGTTTAAAACTTTTGTTTGACTTGACACGTGTCACTTTTAGCTAGTTTTTGTCTTGTATATAAATTCACTCCTATTTACACATATCTTATAACATTATCTTTGGTTTCTTTTATGTCTTGAATTAACGTCTCCTGTGAAGCACATTTGAATTGCCTTGTAATCAAAAGGTGAAATGAACTTGCCTTTGAAACAGCATTTACACATCTTTGTGCTGGGATACAATATACACTAATTTAACTTAGCAGTTAAATGAATATAAACAATGTGAATAATCCAAAAAAAAGGATGCAATGTTTGGTGGCTAGTCAAAACTGCTTTTTGTTGGTGGAGTTGCTCTGAAGGTTCACGACCTGAGTGTTTCTAAAATCCTAACTACGCCTAACTGTGATGAATCTGTTTAATCAGAGCTGGACTGGTGAGCGGGGAGAAGGTGTGCTTGAATCCTCGGTCCTCCTGGGTGAAGAAACTGATCCACTTTGTTCTTGAGAGACAATTGCATCAGCAGGGAGGAGCACTTCCCAAGAATAAAGCTGCTGCAAATTAAACAAGCTGATGGTAACTCTGTCCTGCAACAATGAGCCATGCTGTTTTACTTTAAAGACTAACAAAGCACACAGTATTTAACCTCCATATGTACCTTTAACTTCATTTTATTCTTTATTTCTTCTTTTCTTTTCTTGCCAAATATTTTACACTGTTGTTAAGTATTTTAAGAAAAGGCTGACAAGTGTCATTGCATTGGAATGGAAAGTTAGGAACCTGATCTAAAAGTGCCGGAAGTCTTTGTGTTTGTAAAGAGTGAGGTGTGACCTGAAATGTAAATCATTCCCCTGTATAGATGTTTGATTGTGTGGCTTTTTGAAAGCAGATTTTGAATGTAGCACTAAATTTGTAATACATAATTTCTTGTGATACTCCTGTTGATGAAGCTTTATAAACAGCAATTGATCAAGTTCCCCATTAAGGTTTTGTATTAGAAAGAACTACTTAAAAACTCTAATTTGAGGCTTTAAAGACTTTAAATCAAATCAAAGGCTTTAAATCAAATCAAAGGCTTTAAATCAAATATATGTTTAAAACATAAAATGTGTCGTTTCATGTCTTTGGATGTGAAGTCCTATTTTACCATGTTTGATAAACAGTTTTGTGTATGTAAACTGCAGTTGAGCTCCAAGGAGGTTTGTCTTGCAGCCAAGTAAAACACAGCGCAGAGACAGAAAACAAAAGAAACATGATGTGAACTTGTGGACCCCTAAAAGCAGGATCCATCTTCTTGGGACTATGTATGTCTGAACAGTGTTTCATGGCAATCAATAGTAGTTGAGAAACAGAAAGTGCTGGACCAGCTGATGGGCCAATTTTGCAATCCTTGGAGTCACGCTTTTTTAAGATGTTTTTGATTTTTTTCTTTGGAATAGTAACCACATTTTGGGTTTTTCAACCATGCAGCGTGAGGAGGTGGTTTCATATGAAAAAGTCGCACAAATACATTCCCTCTATAACTGGAAACACCAATTTGCATAAGCAGGGACTTTTAAGATTCACATACATATACAAATCACATATAGAACAGGAGAAAATAATTATAGCCAGGGTGGAACAATGTGCCCCAGCAGATCCAACAGCCAAAGTAAAGTGAGATCAGTGTTAGTATTCCACCGAAGTACAGTCTGTTTATCCTGAGACTGGAGACAGTCCAACTCTGATTTAGTGGAGGACATTATGTTTTCAGGTTGCCTGTCCGTCCGTCCCTGATTCTTCTACATGCGATATCTCAAGAACACTTTGAGGTCTCTCTGTCAAACTTTGTACAAATGTTGACTATGACTCAAGGATGCACTGAGTAGATTTTGGAGGTCAAAGGTCAAAGATCCGTCATGACCTTAATGCAAATGTTGTGCTTCAGAATGTGTTATGGACGTGTCTAATTTTCACTGAGACCTGGCTTTCAGACGAAGTCCCAGAACTGGCTGTTCTGCTACAGACTTGCTCCGTACACCGAGGACACCGGACTGCAGCCTCCGGTAAGGCCAAAGGGGGTCGTGGTGTGGAGACATACAGACTGTTCATAAGCATTGCTACTATCTACCGAGGGAATTTACTGCTTTTTACTGTTTTTGGCTGCTGTTTACATCCCCCCGCAAGCCAATTCCACTGTGTCATCAGTGCTTAATCCACACACACACACAATAATAAAGCTGTAAAAAAATGCCTTGAGTTTATTCTTGTGTAAACAACTTATCAGCAGGCAGGTTGATCCATGCTTTCACCAGATCTTGATTGAAATTTGTAGATAATTTTCCCATGGCCTGAGAAATCTTTTGTGTTTACGGAAATCATAACTCAGCTTCACAGACCAGGATCAAAATAGAGAGTTAAAATAGCCTGAAGTTGTTGACAGGCTGTTACAGGTTGAGTAGTTGGGTGACAATAGGGTGATTCAAGTGCACAACGCTGCTTTTCAGCCTCTTAACTGTAAAAAGATGATATGACAGAGGACTTAGACTCCTATCAACATACATAGCCCCCTCTCCTATACTTCAAGTAAACCAAAGGAAGCTTTTCCACCAACACACACTGACTTACATAGAAATGCTTTCTATGCAATGAGCTATGGTGAAATTATTACACTATATGCTAGGATTTCATGTACAAAAGCTGATTAGATAAATAGTTTCAAGACCATAATTTTTGCCAGAAGGCACACAGAAAACTAGTTTTCCCAGTGATTTTACTTAAATTAAAAAATAACAAAAGTTTCTCTTACTGTTCCTGGTGAGAACTAATTATAATAATCATCTCCAGCACCAAAACATGACGTTATTAGGTTTCAGCGGGGCAGCAGGCAACAGTGTGATACCTTTCCTTCCGGGCTGCAGAGAGGATTATCAGTGCTGACCTGGCCTCCGTCCAGGACCTATACCAGTCCAGGGTCAGGAAGTGCGCTGAAAACATCTCTGCAGACCCCTCACATCCTGGACACATACTGTTTAAAATCCTCCACTTTGGAAGGCGTTATAGAACATTGTTTGCCAATACCAGCCGATACAAGGACACTTTCTTTCCCCAGGCTTTCTGGCTCTGATGAATGTTTGATTTTTCCACTACCTTATTTAAGCCTTTTTTTGCACTACAACCTGCACATACTTGCAGGTTGCACATACTTGCAGGTTGTAGTGCGGTCTGAATATATATGTATATAGTTGCACTAACCATTGAGGCTGACCCATTGCACTATTGTAATTTGTTGTTGTTCTGTTGTTTGCTTCTGAACTGCCTGAGATCAAAGGAAAACCGGAGTCAAATTCCTTGTTGGTGTGCACAAATTTGGCCAATAAAACTGATTCTGATTCAGATTAACCAAGCACTTATTTCAGTGTCCCAGCTTCCCTCAGGTAACACACTCAGTCTTAAAATAAAGTATTGTTTTATTTATTGTCCGTTAACATGAGCTTCTGTTTTAAGCATGAAACGTTGATCAAACGTCTGTGTTACAGGAAGTGATGAGGAATCATCTGGTGCAATGACATAACCCTTCCCCTGGGGGAACCAGGCTTGCAGGGCTTCTGTCCAGCTGCCCGTGTCACAGAAGGCCAACAAGATGTCAAACACTAAGGATGGAGAGAAACTAAATTAGTAACAGACTTATTGATTTAAGGGGGCTAAAAAGGACACAGAAATCATCACTCACCTTGATTAACTGCCAGGATCTTTGAGTGGAAATTCTTGGCGTTGTCTTTCTTCACCATGTATTTGTCTATGGGAAGCCTCGCCGTGTGGACGCTCAGTTCTCTGGCGCGCGAGAAGCTCAGCTTCTGCAGTCAAGAGAGGGCGGTAATCAACACAACCATTGCTTCACCTGACATTTGTTACATATAACACAAGCATGGATACAACCTCAACTAACATCAGTGATATCACTGCTTTACAAACAAAAACTAATGGATTTTATCTGACCTGAACAGTCATACTGAATTAGCTGATTGAGTTGGTGCCATGTGATGTCAGTGTTGTCCACTTGTTATCTGTCTACATGTATGATACCTTCTGGATGCTTTCATCCACAAGTCCACCAAGGATGTACACCTTGTCAGCATCTATTGTTTCCAAAGCTGAAATAAAAAAAGATAAAAAAGTAGGATCAAAGAGAATCAAACAGGTAGAAACACTGAATATGCAAATATGGATGCAAATATAGCATTTTGCAGCTTTTCTCTGAAAACTGATTTGCATATGCTTTTATTCTCACTGCTATTCTTTGTCTGCTGGAGGTGAACTACTTGAGACCTGAGGGAGACTTGTCCAATCCAAAAATCTTTAAAGAAATAGCATTGAATGTACATTCTTTTTCTTTTTTTAGTTGAGTTTTGAGTCTTTTAATACTGTATCTTTATGTTTTATTGCATATAAGATATGTTAAAGTATCATCTAGTAAAGTACTATACAGACAACATTATGCCTAATTGTAGTAATATTGGTAACAGTGGTAGTAAGAGAAGCAGTAATTTTCTTAATTTTATGGCCAAATGAAAGAGGTCAGGTGGCTCCCTCTGCTGGCCATCAGATGCATTATACATTTAAAAATTCCATCTAAGAAATTCAACGCCAAATGAAATGTTCAGCAACCCTGCACTGAGGAAATGGACTCAAGTGCAGTGAACTCAAATCCTTTGAACCTTCTTCAGCATCTGGAGAGAGGTAGATGACAGTTTCTGTAGAAAAAAGTTCCAGGCAGCTTTCCTCTGTTATGTCCATCTGAAATTAGCAGACAAAGGGGAGGAAAAGTGAGGCAATGATAAACTTGTGGGGGCCTGTAACTTTTTCCTGAAATTTTATAAAAATGTCTGGGAAATAGCCTTAAAGTATAATTTTTGCATTTTACCCTGTTCACAACACAATTAATCTACAACATGCAAGCATAGCACTAAAACAGTAGACTTTCTGCTTTCTCCAGTGAAAACACATCTGATTTCTCTCACCATGTAGTTAAGGAAGCCGTCATTCATTCGTATGCACTCTCTGTAGAGACGGCTGTCCTCTCTCAGGTCTGTCAGGAACAGGTGGAATGGTTGAGCTGCCTTCTTGTTTGACCCATACAGTCTTCTTAACTGGCCGGCCAGCCGGCTTATCTCCTAAAATAGACAGACATACGGAAAAAAAAGGTAGGTAAAATGCCGAAAGGTAAATGTCTGTCTTTGGAGATTAGTACAACTGCTGTAACATTATGTGAAACAAAACCAGCTGTTTTGTACCTTCAATGTTTTTTTAAAAACAGGCTGTCTAAGTTAGTGATGCTGTTTTGAGGCATCCTCTTCAGACACCTACTTTGTCAGACATGCAGTCAGTCATACTGAGATCAACACAGAGTTTGATCCCTGTGACCTGGGCCTCAGCTAAACGCTCTTTGGTGATCGCCTTGATGACCCGTTTGGTAAACTGAGGAGCATCAGCACTGGCACCTGCGTGACAAAGAACACAGGAAAGACAGGTGCTCTGATTATAGAAGAAGTGAAAGAAATGTAACTTACTTTCACCTTCAGTTTCTCTGAAAACCTTGATGACTGTTTGACTCTTTTCACTGTTTTGTTACCTGACTCCCGCTCACGGTTGAACTTCTTCCTCTGCTTCTCTTCTTTTCTTTTGCTTTTCTTTGCAGCAATGTGCCTCTCCCAGTTTCGCTGCTTCCTCAACACATTCCTCTGTTCATTAAACAAAAACCATTAGAAGAAAAACAATATTTCATCTCACTTTATTTTCATAGCTGAGATGATAAACTTTGGCAAGCATGCTCCAGAAACTTTATTTATTTATTATTTTTAAATTGTCCTTATTTCAAATGAAGGCTTAGTAAACAAACTAACTGAACACTGTGCATCCTCTCTCCCAGGCTTGTCTTCCACCGCATCAGTCTCCACATCTATATGAAGCAGATCCATCACCTCTGAAACTCCATTCAGCTGCATGTCACACGCTGCAGAGGGAATGTGTGCCATTTCACTCTGCTGAGATGCATCACCTGAAAATAAAGAAAAAAAATATTGTTTTATTTATTTTATTTTCATTTTCTGTAAATGTCCAGCTATTTCTAGAGCTTTTGTGGCAACTTGTCCGTGTGTGTGTGTGCGGGCAAAGAGTCACGTTTGTATCACTATCGCAAAAAAAAAAAAAAGACCGCTGTCAACTTCACAGAGATTCTCTACATAATATATTTTGTTTTAAAAACAAAAATATGAGCGATCTAAAGACACAAAACAAAAAGACATACCTGAGCAGGGGGAAGAGTCGCTCTCAGGTTGTAAACAAATGAGCGGCGCATGTGTATGACGTACATGTGAACATGCGGAGGGGGCGGGGAAAAGCGATCAGTTAAAAGACAGTTAACATCATGTTCTGTTCAGACCGACATAAATCGCCAGTTTGGTATTTTTTTATTGTTTATTTGATGTATTTACAAAAATAAACTTGGATCACCAGCAGCGTGATAGTTCACCTTTCGCTTATTTGCCAGAGGAGGGCGGTGTAAGGCCGATACAACCCACTGAGTCTGGGTCAGAGAAAGAACTTTTCAACACTTTTAGTAAATAAATGATTATTATTACTTAAACATTACTTGAGTAATTTCATTAAATATTACTATATACAATTTCTTTATGATTTGTCACAGCTTAGAAAATCTTAGGATGACTTTCCACACCATTCTCACCATGTTTGGTCACGCACAGGAACCATCGTACAACCCCGTTTCCCGTCGGACGCAGAAGAAACTGGCGCACTCGTTACCTGTTGGCTAGTTAGCTTTTCTCAACGTTAAATTGTGATTTTCTCGTCTTTTCTTAAGAGACATTATCTCCATCCCAAATGATTTTACACTCTGTTACACTGGCATCCAGTAAATACACGTGTCGCGAGGATTGTGTAACGTGTCGTGGTTGAAATGAAGAGTTAAACCACAGTTGTTGTTAGCAGTGGAAGCTAACACGCCGCCGCACAGCACCACAGCAACCAATGAGAGATGGCGGGGGGCGGGCTAGTGTCAGCAGAGGGCATTGTGGGTACAATAAATATTGACAATTTCTCGATAACTTTACGAGTACTATAGCCATTTATCATTAAATCAGCTGCTGCGTGTAGCTGTGTAGTGATTTGTGTTGTCGGCATGAAGTGCGGAAGAACGGTCAGTGCGACATGTGGCGTGAGCACCGTGACAGTGAAGCCCAGGACCGTCGTACTAGAGGCAGGGCAGAGCCGCTGATCCGGCAAGACTATACTTTCAGGGATCATTTCTATAGTTTCTGACTTGAGAAATGTGTTTCTAAAGTGTTTGGTCTCGCTAACCACGATGATGAGTTGGTGGTACTCTTTCCTGAGCGCGAAGCGGGCGAAGAGATTTGATTCATTTCATATGCTCTTCGCTTTTGATGACCGTTCACTGTCTCTTCGGGGACCCTGAGGGAAAGAGTATGATCAGAGTGGTAGTGTCTTACTGTCAAATATAAATAATGTATTACAATATAAACAAAACCATAATTGAGTTAATACTGTGAATAAAGATGAATGGGAAGCATGCGCTCAAATATAACACATTAACAATTGTACAACTGAGTACGCGCGTTTTGTTTATTTCTTATAAAAGTATAATGAGTATATTTGGGCTTGTCTGCTGAGTTTTTTAGTTGGTAGCCCAGAGGAGGCGGGTTTTCACTCCACCTGCCAAGAAAACCGCTGGGACAAATTCCGCTCTGCTGGCCTGGAGAAACACTCAGACCATTACAAAAAAAAGAAGAAGAAGGAGGAAAAAAAAAGAGAAAACTCCAGAGGCTTTATTCTCTCTTTGAATAGCGCTGGTGTTGAACCGTTCACTACTCCGTGTCACTGATTGACGTGAGAAATTGGAGGTGGAGGATTTGTTCTGGTCTTGGAGACGCGGTTCGGCCCGCATGGTGGTGCCCGTGCGGCCAGGAACGGAATTAATTTAGATCTTGTCGGTGGCCGAGGACAAACCGTTTCCAAACTTTTCTTGCGGACCTCTCGGAGTTTTAAATTGCGGCTTTATAAACTGGACAGTTTAAGTCAACGCAGCGTTGTTGGCCACACTCATCCCGGCGAAAACATGAAACACAAATGATGTTTAACATTTCTATAGATGGAGGTTCACTCTCTAAAAATTTGGAGGACTTCGATTCTATTCGCAGTGTTCTCCTGTACAGGTCAGTAAAGACTTTACATTATCCAAGGCTGGCACAAATATCTTAATAGAGCTTGCATTTTTCTGTTTGTTTGGGTTTTTTTGTTTGTTTTTTTGTTTGTTTGTTTGTTTGTTTGTGTGCAAACCTGAAGTTTGGTGCTTTTGTTTGGCTAGAAGCACTTTGCCAGAAGTTTGCCGAATACCGGAGGGGATTTAAAAACCTCGTGCAAGCCTGCAGGGAGGTGGGGACAGGGGGCAGCAATAAAAAAAAAGAAGTGCACATGTGCAAATTAAAAATTCAGCAGAGTGATTGTTATTGCATCCACAAGTAATGGATCCCTCCTGGGTGCTTAATAGTACTTTGACAGCGTGGTGTGTTCATGTCTTTGGGGTTTAATCAATCTAATTCTCCTGTAAATATAATCTGTTTGGTCGCTGCATTATTTAATGGGAGGTGATCTTCATTGTGCAGCTTCACGTTTAAAAAAAAAAAGAAAAAGAAAAAGAAAAAAGGTGGTTTTTCTTACCTGGCCTTATGAAGCGTGAGCGTTGTCAGGGGCAACTGCACTGTCCACCAATCAGATTCGGCGTATGTGCGTCACATGACGCTGCAAGAGGAGTCGTCGATGTGCAGCGTCCAACATGGCGGGAGAGTATCACCGGTTGTTTTGCTGAAAGTGCGCGGGGAATAAAACTTTTCCGGACCGAATGGCCTTCGCTAATGTTCGCCAGGTTCGCTATGGCGGTCAGGCGGAAGGAGACAGGGCCGAGCACGGCAGCGACAATGACTGTGAATCAACAACGTCGAGTTTCAGCAGCTCCGACTCCTCTGAGTAAATGTCCCCCTTTTTTTGCGTTAAATTCACAAATCTGAAGCTGCGCTTTCAAAAGTCTCTGGCTTCTCTGGGATCATCTAGTCCAGATCCGACTAGTCTAACTATAGTGGTTTTGGATCTGGGCCTGGTTTGATGTGGTCAAGACTTAAAAAAAAAAGCGATGAAATCATTTTCTTCCCTGTGTTTTCACAAATAGAATAAAAGCCTGAAGTTGTATTTTACAGTCTTTAGCTTCTCTGGGATAATTTAGTCCAGATTTGAGTTTAAACGTAGTGGTTTTTGATCTGGGCTCAGTCTAATGCTGTTCTAGACTTGGGGAAAAAAAGCAGTAAAATCTCTGTCTTTTTTTTCCCTTTGCATTTTCAGTGTTAAAGCTTTTCCCTAAATGTCTATCATGCTTTCACAACAGTAAGAGGTGCAAAAAAAAAAACACACTGCACTTGCATCTTGCATGAGGTCTTCTGAAGCTAAAGTTTGTAAGAGATGGCACAGGGTGGTTTACACTGTAGATAGTAAACGTAGTCATGGTGTATGGCTGCTCTATATAGTTTATTTTCATACATAATGGTTTGTAACTGTACGTTCCAGCTTTGCAGAAGAGAGATCGTCACCCCATCCACACAGTTTCCATCTCGGTGATTTTCATAGCTTTGGGGAGGGTTTTCAGACTGGGAGGTAAACCTTCATAAATAATTGCATGCTTCTTGACGTCCTCGGTAAATTTATGGATGTCGTGTCAAAGCTGCACACCACAGACTCTGTCCTTCAAAGCAGGTTTAAAAGAAGAGAAACCAGAAGAAAAAATATCCACCATTTACTCCCACCCTTTTGGTCAAACACATGATTACGGTTTTGTACATATAGTAGTTTTTAGTATTGCTATTTGGTTTTTACTTCACACACACATGCACACACACGTGGACATGTTGGCATGACCATTCCCCAAATACTTAAACTATGTATTTCATGCCTCTCAGGTTATAGATTAATTATGTGGATATATTAGCAGGCAAGAAGAGACATTTATCGTGCATTTCACCCAGAAAATCCACCAAATAAAGAAAATTTTGCCACTGAAGTGCAGCTTGTAAGACCAGGAAAAGAGACATATTACAATCTCAATTCCCAGTGTTATCTCTGACAGTGTGACTCTGTTTTTGAGACTAGCTGTCCCTCAATGCTCTGTTTGTTCTCTCTCAGTGACTTGGAGCCAGAGTGGCTGGATGACATTCAGAAGAACGGCGAGCTTTTCTACTTGGAGCTGAGCGAGGGCGAAGAGGAGGCTGCGCTGGCCCAGGCGAATGCCAATCAAGGTGTGTCCACTAATCATGTTCGCTTTAGCGAAAAGGAAGCAGAGATCATCACAGAGCAAAACAAGAAGCAACGATGCGGTTCACGGACGAAAGGTGTGCCCGCTCTCAAGAGGCTAGCCAGGATCCTGAGGCGAAAACGCCGGCCATCTCAGCGCAGAGGAGGAGGGAAGGATGGGGGTAAAGACAGCTCGACTTCATCACCACCAGCATCCATCCTGAAGAACCAGCCAGGCCAAAGGCAGGGTGTGACTGTTCAACAGCAGCAGCTGAAGGAAGTATGCGTCTACCTCAACCCAAAACGTCTTGGAGGTTCATCAGCACCTCTCTCTGACAGCGGAGGCCTGCTGGAGGCTCTGCTGGGGGTGGTACATCGTCCCTCATGGAGCAGAGGACAGGGAGACCATGTCAGACAGGAAGAAAGACTGACTGTTCATGGATTAATACCCAACAGCCCGGCCATCAAATGTAGCCAAATCCTGATAGGTAAGACCGTTATTCCCACAGTCCAATAGACAAAACTACAAAATATTATCATAATTTAATTTTTTGTGTCAGTGGTCATCTTAAATAGCTTTATCTACAGTTCCTGGTTGAGCGATGACATGCACACACACCCCAGCAGAAGGAGGATGTATCTGAGAAACTTGAGCTTTGGAGGAAAATTTTATTTGGAAAAAAGCAGTAGTTTTGTGACTGACCTTTTGCAAAAGATGCTCTCTCTATTCTCAAAAAGAACCTATTGCCCTCAAGACTGGGAAAATGCAGCTATGCATCAGTTATGATTTCAATAACAGTCGTCTACAGAGTTATGAACCAGCACTGACTCATTCATTTCCACACCGCACAGATGCACTGCCAAAGCACGCGCTGCAATTATTACAACATAGTCACACACAGATATTTCTTTATAGAATAAGAGTCCAAATCCCAAACAGTGTCAGCAGTAACCATGTATCCAGAGAAGATGAAATATAATTTGTTAAGGTAACTAGATAGATTTGTTATTTTTCTGAAGGAATATACTGCAAGAACTAGTCTGGGTTTGGGACTGAGGCGGTGCCATGTTTTGTTTTTTATTCTGCATCATGTGTCGATACAGCCAAGCTCTTTCAGTACACTGAATCCATAGCAACAACTGAAATAGAAAAAGTAATAGAAATCATTATCGTAGTTTGAGTTTTCAGCTGTGTTGTAAAAGCGCACAGCTCTTGTTAAAAATGCGTGTTAGACATTTAATAGCTGCGTCTCATGGCCAACTCTGAGCAGCACCTATATTCAGTATTGGTGAAACTTTAAGCGCAGTTTCATAAAGTCTAAATGCAGTTCTGGTCCTTCAGAAATGGTAATCTGTCTGTTTGAAAGCTAGGCATCTCTGGAGTGATTTTCTTCTATCTGGGCTAATAATTGGGCAGTTTTTACTAGCAGACAGAGGAATGCCAGTTGTGCTTCACCACAAATGACTACCCACATGAGTTACTGTTTAGAGGAGCTTTTATGCAGCGCAGCTACATACTTAAACAATTAGAGTGGTTAAATACCTGAAATAGCTCTGTTACTGAGATGGTAGTGTGCCTCCCTGCACACAAGCAGGTGTAGCTCTTTACGGGGCATTTACTGGGTCTCTACAGGCCAGTGTGTAGGTCAGAGGCACATACAAGTAGTGTTCTACCTTACAATATAAGTGTTTCACTCAAATCAGATCAGTGTAGCACTTCCTTCCTTGTTTTCTAATTCTAATAGCTGGTTAAACATCCACTAACAGCATCATCTATTTTGTATTTACTATCTGAACCAGCTGACGAATATTTATTTTCTGTGTGCTGTGTTCAGGTGATGTGCTTGTAGCAGTGGACGATGTGGACGTGACCTCAGAAAACATCGAGAGGGTTCTGTCCTGCATCCCAGGACCAACACAGGTTAGTGTTCGTGAGTCTACCAAAAACCAAATAAATCCTCAATAACAACTTTCTAATTTTCTTTATTTATAGCTGCCAGTTGTCATGGTCTTTGCCATACATTAAAACAAGTTGTTAATATCTTAGCCCTCTAAATTTGTAAGGTAGCATTAAGGTCTTCAAAATGTAAGCTAGAGATGAGCAGCCAACTTGGTCAGTAAATATAGACATTAAATTACTTTAAAACACACTGGTTTTTCAAAGATGCTAAAATGTGTACAGAAAGCATAAGTCAGCACTGTTTAACATTCGAAAACCCTCAATTACTGAGAAATGATCCTTTGATCGGTAGCTAAAAAATCCATAGTCTGTGCCTCAGTTGTGCGTTTGCACCAAAAAGCAGACCATCAAAAAGTAGGAATCTGCAAATGACAGAGTGTGTACAGGGTTGATGGCGAACACGGCGGATAGACGGGACTGTGGTGTGACTCTTTTTCGGAGCCACGGGAAGCTGTTGTGGGATTGAAAGCTCAGCTGATTAGAAGATGTTGTCGGAAACTAAATTACATTGTAGGGAAAGAGCGAGGGAGATTTTTTGGAAAAACACACGGTTCCTCAGGCACCACGATGACTTTCAAAAAACTTGAAATAGAGTTGTATTGCTGACAGAATGACTGTTTTGTGTGTGTGTGTGTGTGTGTGTGTGTGTGTGTGTTGGGGGGGTGGGGGGAGGGGGTTGTTTCTGTGTGCCAGCACTCCCAGAACGGAGACAGTGCTTATTATGATTGGAGGACCAAATATTAGTATTAAAGTCAGTCCACCGTGCCCTTTACTAACCCTGGACAAACTGCAGTTACTCCTTCATGTGTGGGTGCGTGTGTGTGTGTGTGTGTGTGTCCATCCATGAGCGAGTGCTAAATGACTGACATCAACAGACTGGAATTTCAGAGAGAGCACACTCCAGTCTAACCACATCCTTGTTATTTATGATGAGAGAAAGTACTGCAGTTAGCCCACTCAGGCTCTTTACCCAATTATTTCCCAAATTCAGAGTTTGAAAGTTTTCTACCCCTTTTTTTTTTCACGTCTGAATTTGATGCCCTGAGCTCAGTTCAATCAAAGCAATTTCCTGCATCCTTTGTGAATCCTAAAAAAATAAAAAATAAAAAATAACTGGGCAGGCGGCAGCTTTAAATCCATTTTACAATCTTCGCCTCTCACTTCAGACTGTGAGGGAGCCAGTCAGTGTCACCAGTTGAAAGGGTGCATCACACGGTGTTCCACCACTACTCGGCTCTTCTTTAATAATATCCCTAAAATTGGCTAAAATGGCGGGGAGCCCAGATGTAGGCGCCTGCTGGAGAGGCGGGTGGCCTGTGGTTAGTGCTGACAGGCCTTGGAGAGTTCTGGGAGTAATCGTTGGATTAGAAAAATACAGTTTCAACATTTTTGGAATATGATCTTTTTTTTTTTTTTTTTTTTTTTTTTGGTAGGCACCATATGGTCTAGCATTGATAAAAATACAGACCTCACCTTTTTGGAAGTTATGACCACAACATCTCATTTATTTCTTTGAACACACTTAGTTGCTTACACAAGGAACTTAATTTCCGTATGTGTAAAACAATGTAAGCGGCCATGGAGTGTCCAATAAATAGCACATTTCACATTCTGTGTTTCAGTCAAACACCAAAATATAGTTGGGGCGTGTCCAGTAAAGATGGGGTGGTTAAAACTCATAACTGGATCTGCAAGGTCCCTGGTGTTTGAGGTCAAATCCCAGCAGAACCTCCACTATTCTGCCTGTCTCTCAGCTTTTCTACCAAAGGCCTCAGTGAGAGAAAACTCCTCAGACCTACTGTGCTGCCTGCATAGGATATTTACACAGCAATCGCCATCAGTATTGTTCGAAACGAGTTTAGCTGATTTGCTAAAAGGAACTTAGGGCATTTACTGAAGGAGGGTTATTCATTCAGGACTCCTAACCAGTTTTCCATGACCAGTGATTTCAGACAGATTTTGTTAACCTTCGATCTCACATCTGGCTTCTGGTTCTGATTTACTTGAATTAACATCAGGTCAGCTCCACAGACGGCCTCTCTGGCGCTGACAGGTTTCAGCCCAGAGTCAGCACAGTGTGTGAACAGGTTTGCCACTATGGCGTGTCTGTAGGCCTATATGAAGCCTTTCTTTGTTAGAAATGTATTTTAATGGGATTGTTATGCTTCCACCAATTATGTGAACATTTGAGCTGAACATATAATTTATGTATGTGCATATGTACACAAAATGACTGTGTATGACATATATTTTTGGGTTATCATTAATACATACAATACATGTCTGTGAAAGTTAATCTCCATCATCCATGTGGTTCCAAGTCTGGAGGAAGTTGAATCCAAATCACTGGATCAGGGTTTTGATTTGAAAGAAAACTGATCTTTTTCCAATCAAAACTCCAGTCCAGTGGTTCAGAATCAACTTTCTCCAGACTCGTGATTATAGAGCATCTTAATCCGAGGTCAAAACGTGGGTTCTACCAGTTATAATCTGATGCTGACTGACTGCACGAGACTCAAATGTAGATCTGACAGATTGCTTTAACAGAGACTCAGCTGAGCTGCAGCTCCTCATCCTCCTGTGCATCTTGACTGCATGTGTTTCCATGTGCGTGCTTGTTGGATTTCCATGCAGCTCTGTTTCTGTTCCCAGTGTGACTTGCTGTGAATGACAATGTAAAATAGAGTACGGGGTATGGAAAGTTTAACAAAAAACAAAATACTGCGCGGACGAGAGAAGATAGACCGTCTGTTGTCTTGCCACCGTTTCTTGGGCTTGCAGTGGTCTGGTTTTAATTTAGTCAAACATACTTAGACAAGCGTGTAGAGATACACACACACACACACACACACACTCAGATCCCTGCTATTTGTTATGCTGCGGTTAGGTCTGGATGTCAGTGTCACTTTCTCTCTGACAGTCGCCATCCTGCTATGCTTTTTTTCTGCCTTTTCCCTCAGTGAATGTGTAATGATTGAAGCGTTTCTTCCCTCAGGAAGCGCTGCCCACATGCACACCTCTATTTTCCTAAAACAGACACATGAGCACTGTGAAAACCCCTCGCCAAGTACGATCACGTGCAGCCATAGTGACGCGTGAGAAATGAATGAAAACTCTGAGGGGGATTGGTAGACAGGCTGATGCAATTATGTTACAGCAGAATATCCGTTTCTTTAAATCCCTGTTTTTTAAAAAATGTCCCATTTTCTGTCCTCTTTTTATAAGTCATTTATAAGTCATTTTCCTTCCCACTCTCCTCCTTTCCGATCCCTTGCTCCATTACCGGATTTTCAAAACCATCTCTGCTCCATTTCTTCTCTAATTTTCCATCTCTCCTCTTGCCATCTCTTCCAGGTGAGGTTGACCTTGGAGACGATAGCTCCAGTGGACGGCAGCAATGCTAGTGACAATTCATCAACCCGAAAGACAAAGTCCTCCCCACCAGTCAGCCAGCTGGTGCGTCTGCTGTGGGGGGAGGACACGGCGGAGCTCCAGATGTCGATAGGACACATCCCGCATATCGTCATGTACCTGTCACTTAAACTGGATTCTGCATCGCCACAGGAGGAGGTCAGTCTGAGCAAAACATATGATGAAACATGTGTAGGTCTTTACAGCATTTGCAGTTTTAAAACAGAAAATGATAAATGACAGACAACACCGCAAACTTCAATGAGAGTAAAGACCTGTCTCACTTAAAACATTAACTATACTAAACAGACTTATTTTAGTATATTCTTACAAAGTGTATCCTTATAATTGAGTGTTAAGAATGACCCTGGCAGTGTAGGAAATCCCACGTCTAGGAGCGGAAAGCCTTCTCTGAATTTCTCTGATGTGAGTCAGACTCTTCTGAAAACTACTGCTCTGGACGGTTTCCAGCGCCTGCGGGTGCTACTAACAGGAAACAGAAAGAACGGAGGAGAGAACCGAGAGAAGTCAAAGAGGCCTGCCCCAAGCTCGGCTCCCGTCAACAAATGATCTGTCATTTTAATGCTGTGAACTTTATTCTCTCTTGGGTGAATCCATGCATGCCCAAAATATTTCCTTTTTTTAACTGGATCCATGCAGAGGGCATAGTTTTACACCCCATAAGGTGGGACACAGCTTGCCTTGTAGTAAAGCGTTAATCCCAGAGTATGTGTTTTCTTGCTCTGAGAAGAAAACTACACTCATTTGCTGACTGACACCTTCTACACTGTAATCACATTTTCCCTGTGGATGACTATTGGCAGGTTTATTTTTCTTTATCATGGCTCTGCTGTTCCTTTTCGTGTATCTGAAAGCCAGACTTTTTTTCTTTTTTTTTATCTTGACCTAAACGGCAGTGGAGATAGAGAGCATGGGTTGTCTGGAGCCACATCAGCCCGCGGTTGATTTTCTAAATGACAGTGCCGTGCCAGAACCCGCTAAACTCTGACTTTGATTTTTTAGTCCTTTGATTGCAGGGTAGCAGAAATTGGAGACGCTGTGTGGTGGTATTTTTGAGTTTTAACTGTGTGATGATTTGGTGATGTGAGTGTTGTTCGCCTGCATGTACGGACAAGATGTAGCTGAGGGGTTTTACTCTGTTGGTTGTTCTTCAAAAGCACTCACAGACTTTTAGCAGACTCCCTGTGCACGGTTTCGACCCCAAGGTGAATGTCTTCCATAGGCAGTTGCTTGTGTCTTTGTTCTGGTTGCCAAGGCTGTGAGGGGCCCATCATTCAAGCTTGTTTTTTTTTTTTTAAATCCCCTCACCCACCACTCCGTCTTCTGACCCTTTCAGCAACTTGGCTCTTGCCCACCCGGTATCCTTCAAAGCTGCCAGCATGCTGGGAGGAATACTAATATCCCAACAATAGCCTGAATCTGCTCAGAGCGCTCTTATGCTCAAAGTGTTTTTTCTGCAACAGTTGGTCCTGAGGATTTTCAGATTGCAGGTAGAAGAGAAATAAGTCTTCACGATACACCAAGGCATCAGCGTAATTATTATATAATTTTGTGTGAAAAATATTTGAACAGCCAGTTCCCAAAACACAGATGAGAGTTTCCCGGAGCGTTTGTCGAATTCCTGTATTTCCTGTATCTACTTTTCTTTACTCTGGAAAGTCAAATACAAAATATTTTGGCAACATTCATCTTTAAAGTGACATTTATTTTCTTGTTTTTTTTTTTCTTAAGTCAAGATGGGTTTTAAAAGTGAAACCAAACTGACATTGTTGAGGTGATAGAACAAACATCCAGCGGTTCATCCATCCATTCTTCTCTGCTGTCCATATTTCAGAGGACACATAAATTTTGGTAACTGTAGCTTCCAACAACAGATAATTCACATTTTTATGTGACATTTTCTGTTGATAGGCTAACCAGAGGTTTTTCTCTGGGCTCTGTGTATAATTTTCGTGACAAAGAGCATCATTTCAACCAGATATTTCAAGTTATACTGTGAGCACATGTATGGGTGTGTGTGTGTCTGCAGGAGGAGATCTTATACCAGTACCCGGTGTCTGAAGCATCCGGCCAGCTGAAAGGAGTGAGGGGGATCTTCCTCACTCTGTGTGACATGCTGGAGAATGTCACAGGAGGGAGGATCATCAGGTACGGGAAGCAGGACAACTGCCACATGTCATGTGTTTTTACCAAGCAGATATTTGGCTTCAAAGTGGTTCTTCATGAGGTCAAGGTGTCTTTGTCCTAAATATGAACCAAATTTTGTGTATTGAACCTATAGTGGTGCTCCTATGCTTTAATTTAATGGTTAATTGTAACAATACCAGTGATATCGTTAGTGGTTAGCTTTTCTCAAAATCAAAACCACATTTTTTTTAAACTAACTGTGTCAGACAGCACTGGTTCCATTGCCTGGAAGAAAACCTCAGAAAAAAACAGCACTTTCTTCAATATTGTCTTTCAACTCAAACCCTGTGGCGTGTAAGGGAAACATGCAGTATAAAAACAAATAGACTTCATCTGTTTTCTTCTACAATGGCCCTTCATACAAAAATTACAATAAGGCATAAAAATGAATGTGGTGATGATAAAACCAGTTTTAATAACGTTCTGAAATTCCGTTTGTTTTAGCTCTCAAACTTTTTTGTTGCTTTGAATATCAACACCGTTCACAGTTTAAAAAAGTGAGCTGGAAGACAGTTTTGACTTTGGGGGCACAATTGGATGTGATAAATTATTTATTAATTTTTTTGCAAATCCTTTTTTCACTCTCTGACTCTACTATCTCCTCTCTCCTGAAGTTCCTCTCTCCTGCTCGGGAAACATCTGGTACACGTGGGCTACTGGAAGGAAAGCAACAACCTGCTGGTCATTGGTCTTCCTGCTGAGAGGTAGAGTGAGGCAGCGTCAAACACACAAACACGCTACGCACAGATTATTACACAGTGACATGCAGCTTCTGCCAGCTGAGAAATCGACAACAAAGCGATCAGTGCAGACACTCACCCAACACACTGCGTAGATATTACACTCCAGGAGTCGATTCTGTATCTCCAGGGTAACATTTTTAAAATTAGGGCAATAATACTGACGTGGTAATAAATTCTCAGAGGATGACATATGCCTGAGAAATTAAGTATTTTGGTGCAGGAAATATATTTAAGAGCATGATCTGTAAAAACAATTGCAAAGGGACAACCTTCCTCACAGCTTAAACTTGCACATGTGCTCATTTTTGTCCCTTGTTGGCAGGATGAATACCTCTTTAAGGAGCATGTGGTTGTGAAATGGCTCTTGAAATGAGTCATATTAGCCACCTTCTCATTTTTAGCAACCAGGTCAGCCCAATCAGTCATCATCTCGGTTGAGAAGTAATTGCATTCATGCCTGAAGGGTTCATGGATCGATTCTTGAGGAACACCCACGCAGAAAAAAAACAATAATTTATCAAATGTTTTAGCGTCATGGCTCCTGGCTGTTAGTCCAAATATTTGATAAGCAGTAGATCCGCTAAGACTAAAGTTTATCCAGGTATGTGTTTGACATTTTTTTGTTTCCCTCCAGGGTTCCACTGCTGTATCTGCAGACGGTGGTGGGAGACGTAGTCCGAACACTAAAAGTGATGTACGGCTCTTTAGACAGGTTTGTCGATCTTAGTTTTCCTGTGGTCCTGCTGAGAGACCTGGTTGAAACTTCCCATTCTGTCATTCTTTCACGCTTAATGCCAAATATAACGGAATAAAAATAGTGTGTTCTGCCAAAAATAAAGCAAAAGGTGATTTCCAGGTGGATTTCTTTTACAAATTCATCATGACTATTTGTCAACTTCCCTGTGTCCTCCACAGTGCGTTCTGTAAGGTGGACCACGCTCCCAGATTGGACCATTTCTTCTGCATGTTCTTCCAGCAGCTCATCCAGCCGTCTCGTCTGAGGGACGGCTCCTCAGCCCCAACCCTCGACGTCTCAGGGACACTTTTCCTCGACGGGCTACCAGCGGTGCGATGGCTCACGCTGCCTCAGGAAATCAAGGTGCATTTCTGTGTGTGCATGTGGAGACAGGCCAAGATTCAGGGGTTTAACTTTGCCTCGAATGCAGCGATGATGCCCTCTAGTGTCCACTGTTAAAAATGTCACACCATGTATCACTGGGTTGAAATAAGGTGAAAATTGAATTAACTTCATGAATATACTGGATCAATTTGTTCAGCAAAAGATGAAACATGAAGTATCTTTGCCGTGCTAATAATTCAATGCTACCACGCCTATATTGGATTTTCTCCATCCACAGATGGAGGTGGATACTGTCCTTTCTGATTTTGAGTCTTCTGATTTTGGAGAAATGGTAAGACTGTAAAAACATATTAAACACTTTTATAACAAACAAAAAATGTACACATTTGGTTTTCCAGTACTGCAGTCTTGAAACATAAATACCTTGCAAATTTATGCTGCTAGAACATTAGCTGAGATGCCATCTATCCTCTGGCTTTAGCGAGAGAGAGGAGAAGGTCAGCCTATTTTTAGTCTGTGTGAGTGCACTCAGTGTATTTTTAATGAGAAGCTAGTGGGGGCTGGCTTTTCCTTTGAATGTACAGCGTTATCTAACCAACTACATGCAGATTATTGATGCTGGAAGCAGTTAAGTGAAGTATTTTTATCTTAATTTTTTGCAGTCTGAGGACTTTTTTGGCCTGAGGCGTCTCTATGTTATTCTTGGTTCCTGTTTATTCTACAAGGTAGGTGTCACAGTCAAAACAAACACACACACACACACACACACGCTTCTGTGCCCGCAGCCTTATCATATCTGTATCCTCCCCACCATCTAGACAACTATCCTTGAATGTCAACAATGAAAGACCCAGATAACAGTAACTGTATGCAGAAGATGGCCTTTCACACTAGATAACATGACGAGCCTGTCCTTTGACTCAGTGACAAATCATCAACCTAATTACTCTGTTAAAATATTAACCAAGTGGAAAAGGGAGAAGGAGGACGCTGAGCAGCAGAGTGTGTGTCCTTGGTTTCAGAGACGGTGTGAGCACATCATCTGTTTTTACCAGGTGTAACTGAAATTAATTTTTAATAAACATCCTTAAGTGCAAAAATCAATTCTCTACGTGAGAAATTTTAATATTATATAGATGATGATTTTGTGTGTTCTGAACTTTTCAAGGACTTGAAGTTAGGCTGTTAAGTGGTGGGGTGAACTCACCAGAGAGGTCAAACTATGCATTTATTTAGCTCTATAAAACTAATTTCCACTCAAAATGCTGGCTTCCAGTTGATGACACTTGTTTACACCCCCTCCAGTCCTACTTGATCGCCAACCACCTGCCTAAAGAGGACCTGCTGGATGTGTGCCTCTACTGCCAGCACTACTGCCTGCTGCCGCTGGCGTCTGAGCAGCGTGTGGGTCAGCTGGTCATCTGGAGGGAGGTGTTTCCCCAGCAGAGAGCTAACGGCAGCGGCACTGCACCGGGCTACAGCCAGCCACAGGGACGACACTTCCTTCTCATAGTGGGGCTGGTAAGGAGGCAAATCACCGCCTGTTGACTGTTTGTCGCTCTTGTTAAGCGTGTGTGTTAAACTTCAGTTCTCTTATGTAAACAGTGATCGCGCTTCTTCTTGGAGTGTGCTGTCAGAAATCTTTCTTGAGGCAGTGCAGTCAGACTCTGGAGGATTTTATTCCTTTTGTTTGGTTTGTTGAGCCAAATCCCTGCTTTAAACGAACTACAGTGGTGTAGCCAGTCACTTCCTTCAGTCTTTCTTCTGCTGCTCATATTGATGCTGTTATATCATTAAGATGAATCCATCATCATTAACACTCGTCATTAACACACTGTTTATTATTGTATTACTGGTTTGCTTGTATCTCTCCTTCTCTGCACCTCAGAGGCACTTCATGCAGTGTGTGCTGTTAGAGGCAGGCGGCTGTGCTTCACCAGCTTTGGGCTCCCCTGGACCGGACTGTGTTTACGTGGATCAGGTGGACCTTTTTGAACTTATTTGTAGATTCCTGACACAACTTATATTTTACTCATCTACATGAACAAAACTGCTGCTTCATTTGTCCTGTCAAACCAAAAAGAACCAGATCTGTTGACAATTTAAACTAAAACTCTCTTACATTCTGTCCCCAGGTGAAGGCCACCCTGTTGCAGCTGGAGGTGTTGGAGGCAGGTATTGAAGAGCGGCTGAATGCTCCACCTGCTCCATGCCTCTCCTGTGCCGACTGGTACCTCCCAGCCGCCACAGCCCGCGACCGTCTGGACAGCCTGGCTTCTTCCTCCCCTGTCTTCAGTAAACTGGCTGGAGCAGTTAAGGGCTCCACATCAGGGTCCAGAGGCCGCAGCCTGTTTGGGGAGAAGTCCCGGAAGTCCAGCCCCCAGAGGAGTTTATCAGACAGCGGGAGCGAGGGACAGATGGATGCTGGGTCAGGGTCCAGTTCTTCAGTGGCTCCAGGCTTCAGTCCACATTCCACCCCGGACTCAGCGAGGAAGCTGGGGGGGCGACGGGATTCTCTGGGTTCTGGAGGGTCTGATGGAAGTGGAGGCAGTGGAGGTCTCTTCAAGGTGCAGTTGCAGCCAGATGACAATAGATTTCTCATGAACCTACATTTGCTCGAATTTAAAAAAGTGTCTCAGAATTATGTGTTACTATGTTCATTTTGATTCAGTCTGTGAACCAGATGCACATTTGTTATTATTGAAGAAGTGTTACTTTACTCTTGTGATTGTAAAGTGGATTTTATTGGACCCTGTATTGTAACATAATGTATTGCTTACCCTTGTTGTGTGTTTTAAAATCAGATTCCGAGGATGAAGCACCCAAACCCCTTCTACCTGGGTACCCTAAAGAAGACCCTGACTGAGAGGGAGACAGAGGAGATGTATAGCACCATGAAGTAAGTGATGGGGAATCATTATTTTCATTCATTCCAAATGCATATTTAATTTATGTCGGCTATCTCAGTAACTGTATGTTTCCGTCCTGTGTTTGTGACAGACTAACCTCAGGTGCTGAGAACACCTTGTTCCACTACGTCCTGATGGAAACTGTTCAGGGAATCTTCATCGCTCCCACTCACAGAGAAGTGGCTCAGCTCAGCGGCTCCATTCACCCGCAGCTCATCCGAAACTTCCACCAATGCTGCCTCTCCATAAGGGCTGCGTTTCAGCAGAGTCTGCCGGCCAGGGTGACTCATGTAACACATTTATAAATCAATGTGGTCTCAACCTCAGGCAATATCTCACTCAACTACACAGCCCACATCAATCAAGAGAAGACGAGGTGTTAAATTAGGCTGAAATCAGGTTCAGACCAAGACTGAAGTTTTCTTTCCTGCAGGGTCGTCGGGCAGCAGACAGGCCCCAGGGCGGTGGTTGGGGTCTGGGCCCTGTGAAAGAACACGGGGTCCTGTTCCAGTGTAAACCGGAGAACTGGACCGACCAGAGGAAACCTGCTCCCACCATGACTTACTGGGTCATAGGGTATGTCAGCTTTTTTTTTTTTTTATTTAGTTCTTCTTATGCAGCTATTCTGTTTTCTGTTTTAAACCAGAATCATAAGCGTATCATCTTCAGTGAAACGATCTTTTTGTCTTAGAGCTACATTTTTCTGTTTTAACTTCTAGTGAAGAGTGCCAGTTGTTGTTGCCAGCTCAGTCTGCTGTGTTGCCACTGGAATGAATCTGCAGCATTAGTGGAAAGGGGGGGTGGGGGAAGGAAAACTGTCCCATATTGACTTTGTATTTGTCTTGGAGAGTCTCCCAGTCTTAGGAATTCAAAGAGAGGAGAGACAGAGGGCAGGAGGGTCAGAGATGGGGTTAAAATAGAGTACTGAAGGTAGAGAAAGGGATCATGGGAGAATAAGGCATCAGTAGTAACAGTAGTCAGAGGTTGTAGCTGATCCCCAGGGGGACATTCACTCCAGGAGAAATAAGTGGTCAAATTAAATATACTGTATGTAACTGTGTCAAATTTAAATGCAGTTCCACTTTGAATATGTATTTTATTTTATTGATTTATGTATTTATTTTATTGATATTGTCCATTTATCTCCATCTTAAGTGTTTTTTTTTCCTCATATTGTTTTTTCATTTTCAGACGGATGTTGCTCGAGCCCGTCCCTCAGGAATTCTACGTGTGTTTTCATGACTCGGTGGCAGAGGTTCCCGTGGAGATGGCCTTCAGGCTCTCCTTCGGTCTGGCCCTGTGATGCGTCATCTCCCTTTAGATTAGTTACAATGATGGAGGTTTCGTGAACTAACGAAGCCTCAGTAGCATTCTCAGGAAAATAGCTCAGACTGTGGTGCTTGTGGAAAGCACCTGAGAAAGAACATGAGGGACTTTTATGCTAGTTTCTGTGGGATAATGTAAAATGGGTCTGCGTGGTGTCAGACTCTTACAATGTGCCTCTGTTTTGCAGATGATTTTCTGCAGATTACAGCAGAGCATGACCACGGCCTTACAGCAGAGATAAGCAAATAGCAGGCCGACTGCTGGCCTCAAGTTCAAACCAGGATGTTTTTGTGCCTTGTTGTTCAACCAGGGAACATGTTCCACAGCAAAAGCAGTTCTGGGCTGAACAGAGATGTGTTTGTGTATATGAAAAGCCACTCAATCGGTGAATACCTCAGACACGGTGTAAACCTCTGATGAGAGCAGACAAGACCTTCCAGTGAGAGCAGTCAACCTGACAGTTTGCTGCCATAAAGTTTACGAATGATGCTGCTGCATACCTCTCCATGCTGACAGAGGAAAATGTGGTTGTATTCAAATTGTATGCAGTGTTGGGAAGGATTTTTCATTTATTAATTTAAGTACGTTTGTACAGTTTTGTATGGAAATTGACTCATTTGTTACTAAAATGAAGAGTTTGAGATTGAGTTTGAGAAAACAATGCAGTTTTTCTTTCATTATTTCAAACTAATCTGTCATAGACGAACGATGTCAGTCTTTAAGCATAATTTTCACATTATTATCAAAATCAAAAAGTTCAAGCCAGTAGAAACAACGATGCTCTGTCTCAAAACTTGTACAAAAATATGGATTTTATGTCGTCTTCAACAAATGGATACTCCACAAATGGAAATCATAAATACTGAGTGTTTGATTGTATACAGATTTTTATAACATTATTGAAGTGTGTAACCAGCATCACTGCCGGGAAAGCCATTATTCTTAATATAACACATCTCCAAACAAAAAAAGGCAAGGCTATAAAAAGTAAATCGACAATGAGAAGATTTATGTTTGAAGTGTAAAGTTCCAATTAGACCTTCTGCATCCGCAAAATGTAATCTAAATTTCACCTCACCCTCAATGCACCTCATCCCACCCCAATGTAGTACAAGGAGAACTACAACCATGGCCATTTTAAAAGATTCTTGTCCTTTTGAAGTTCAGGCTGTGCTCTGAACAAGCAGCAGGTTTCTCTTGTAACACTCCAGGCTGCAGAGAGGAACTCCGGTCTTTGAGCAGGAGTATTTCTTCAGGTTGGTGCAGCCGCTGACCCCGCAGCTCACCGGGGCCAGAGGTGGAGGACAGGGAGGTGCTGGGGCCGGAGCAGGGACACCTGTGGGGAAGGAGATGGCCATGCCCTGGGCGGAGTCACTGTACCGGACCATGGGGCACTGGTTCAGCTTGGACTTCTTCTCCTTCATGCTTTTGATCTTGGCCTTGCTGGTTTTTGTCAGTCTCTCTATTGTCTGGTTCTTGTTCTCTTCAGCTTTCTTGGCAGCCTGCAGGCGCCTCTTTCGAGCTCGTTCCTCCCGTTTCTGCATCATCTCTGCAGTCATCTCCTTCTCCTTATAGCCCATGGGGAGCTCCAGGAGAGGCTGGCTCTGCTGCTTGTGTAATAGAGCTTTCTGAACAGGAACAACAAAAAAAAAGCACTCAGGACAAAAAGTTTAAGCAATTTTAGATTGACAGGGAACTGAAGAACTTATCTTTCCTGCTTCTGTTTCTCACCTGTCTGGCTGTGAGCAGAGACTCATCAACCTCTTTTTTCAGCTCTCCATTGTCATCGAGCTCTCCTTTCTCCAAAGCGTCCAGCCACCTCTCCTCCTCGTCCACAGGCCCACACAGCATGGAGTCTGAGTCCATGTCTGGCAGAGGGGACGTGGCCAGGTTGCTGTCTTCATCTGATACAGGACAAACAAGATAAACAATGGATTTATTGTCCAACCAAGGCCAGCAGGTGGTCTTTAATTTTGACCATGGTAAAACACAAAACTGTCAGCAATGAGATCACATGCATTCTCTGTTCTTTTCACCATGCAAAAGTTATTATTTCTGTGCGATGACATTGCAGTTCAGTTTAATATTCTTGGTTGTATTTTTCCTGTTGTTCTAGTAATCAATTTATTTCCACGCTCTTTGTAATTTGTATTCAAATAAAACACTTCTGTTTACTTCTGATCCTCAAACTTAGTGTAGGTATGACGTATGAGCAGCCTTTCCCCCCTCAGGTAATGCCACTAAATCATGTTGTGGCTTCAAGTGATATACTGTCATAACAAGATCAGAATACTACCCCAAGATCCAGTAAATATCTACTGGCTCAACTTGTAACTTACCCAGCCAGGCCCGATATTGCTCCAGAGGTACAGAGGGCTCATCGTCGTCGTCCTCATCATCGTCGTCGTCATCTTCATCATCATTATCAATGATCATCAATGGAGATGGAGGACAGGCCACACCGGGATGCACAGTGAAGGTCGGAACACTGGTAGAGACAATGGGAAATCAGACCATTAAAGGATTTGTGTACAGGTCAGACTGAAAAATCAGCACCAACACAGATGCTTGAAGAGGACTATGATGAAACCAGGCCAACTTCACCGTCGCAGCTCACCTCTTGGTCCCCAGAGTCTGTCCTCCCAGTTTGATCTTGAGTCGGAGCTGTGGAGGAGGCCGAGGAGCCACGATGGGCTCAGGCTCTGGGACCTCTGCGAAGCTGTGGTGCTTCCTCTTGTGCTTCTTGTGCTTTTTGTGTTTCCGCTTGTGAACACTGTGCAGGCTAGAGCTGGCTTCACCTGCAGAGCACGAGAAAACACAGGTATTAGAAACATGTAGGACAATTAAGTGTATATTTCAGTTCAGGAAAAGCATAACCTTGGCAATCAAAATGCACAATTAACTGTCTATAATTTTGCATACTCACCAAGAAACCTGGGGTGAATCATGTCTTTTCTTTTCCCCATTGAAACGACGACAGGGATGTAAACACCAAGGACAAGGACAGCCAGACGGCAGCTCTACATAACAGCAGGAAACTCTGGACCTCAAACCTGACGGTAACACAGCTGATACCTTAAATTTTAATTCCGTGTAACATTAATACAGACAGCGACAGTTGCAGTTACTTGAATGCATGCAAAACGGGTTTCCCTTACCTTACCTTATTAAACCGGGAGATCGCTGTCTTTGGCTAGCATACATTCAACGCCAACAACTAACTTTAGAAAGCCCATCGCAAAGTATATCGAATTGGACGAAAGCTGTGTTAATGAATAAAATTAAGCTACAAAGTTTGTCATTCGTAGCTAGCACTACCTAGCTAAGCTAACAACACGGAAGTTCGTCCACTTCGTCGTTATCCGGCCACTCTTCACCTATGGATACGGTTGATCGCCCCCTAGCGGGGAAAAAACCGAGAGTAAACCAGCAATAGCAGTACCACGCTTCACATCGGTGAGGATTTATAGCCATTTCCTTTATTGTTAATTAATCTAAGTAGCTATTTGACTCTGACTCAAACTACAAAAAAATCGAGAAAAGAAAAAAAACAAGGGACGTGGTTTCGTAAAGCAGAACAGCTAGCTGTAGTTGTGACACTGCAACTGACCAACATAGGTCCACACATCAAGGAATACATTAACCAGAAGCCCCCGGGGCGATCGAACCGACTTACGCAAGGTCAGTTCTACAGCGGAACGTGGTCAAGTTAATACCTCTACTAGCGTTAAATTTTATCACTTATATTCACGTTTACCTGTTCACGGTGGTGTCCTGATGAGTGCGAGCACCCGTTGCCGTACTGGTCTGATTAACGTACAGTATGGGTTTTTGTTGTGCTTCCAGTCGCAAACCAGTATGGTCAGTTCTCTGCTCTGTGGCCTTTAGTCGCACGTCGTTCATTCAGAAACTTGCATTTTGTTTTTGGTCAGACGTAAAATTAAAGACATAAACACAGACCAGATGCTTGACTGTGAGGCTCAGCAACAGGTGGAATGGATGAATAAACCCTGTTATTTTTATTTTTTTTACGTGGAGGGAAACTAATAATTCTGATTTTATAACTTTTATTTATTTATTTATTTATTTGGCAGAAATCATGAATTACGCTCGGTTTCTGACGGCTGCTAGTGCAGCCAGGAAACCCTCTCCCATCAGGATGCTAAGTAAGTTTCCCTGCTTTTCATAACACGTTTCACACACTCACTCACTCCTGCTGTTAGAAAACAAATGGCGTTACATAAGAGACTTTGAAGGGCAGAAGAATTCCTCCCCATCACTATACAGTGTGAACAGTCTCTCTGTGCCACACTAAAGTCAATCCTCATCTCCCCTGTCTCCACCTGTATGAAGCCGAGCTGCAGCAGCGGTCTCCTCCGTCCCTGATCTCTTTGGCCGGAGGAGCGCCGAACCCCAACACCTTCCCCTTCCAGTCAGCATCTATCAAGGTGAAGAATGGACAGACGGTCACCTTCGATGAAGCTGCGATGAAGAGGGCTCTGCAGTACTCTGCCTCGAATGGGTGAGAGACCGAGACAGGAGTCCCATGTTTTGTAGCATCAGTCACTTTTTTTTTTCCAGAGCCACTAAAATCTAGTGATAATTTCAAGATGCAGAGAGTAAGATTTTTTTTTTATAATGAAAATACAACCGGAGTGTGGCGATTATAATTCTGCGGTGGTCTTTATCTTTTTATGACCACCTCTGTAAACTTCACAGCCTCAGGTGATTTGTTGACTTTAAGTTTATTGAGTAATCAGTGATAACAGATATTAGTTTATTCACTGAAGAATGGACATCAAATCCATACAGCGTATCATACACCTGCTGCTTGTAGACTCCCCGAGCTGCTGACGTGGATGAAGAACCTGCAGAAGAACCTCCACAATCCTCCGACCGCCGGCTACAGCCCCGAGAATGGCCAGATGGACATGTGTGTGACGACAGGGAGCCAGGAAGGGCTGTGTAAGGTACTGACACCACCAGCTGCAATGCTGCAATTATTGTGATTTTGATTTCAATCGTATTTTTAAGTCTAGTCCACTGTTTTTTGGGTTTAGGTGTTTGAGATGCTGGTTAACCCTGGAGACAATGTTCTGCTGGATGCACCCACGTATTCAGGAACACTGGCAGCTGTGAGAACACTTTACTTTCTAATTATCATTTTATTTATAACAGCACAAACATACTGTAACTCAAGCTGCTGTAACCTTTGAACTTACTTCTTTTACTCTGTAGCTTCAGCCACTTGGTTGCAACTTAATCAATGTTCCCAGTGATCAGCATGGCATGATACCTGCAGCCCTGAAGGAGGTCTTGTCTCAGTGGGACCCCTCAGAGGTCCACAAGCCCGGCAGCACCGCTCCCAAAATTCTCTACACCATCCCCAACGGAGGAAACCCAACCGGAGCTTCCATGACGCCTCAGAGGAAGAAAGAAGTTTATGAGGTTTGTCTCCCCTGCAAAGGCACAACACAAAGACGCAGAAATGTTTATTTCTACACACATTCATTCAGAGTCAAAGACGACTTTTTGAATCTGATTTTATGAATCACTCTCAATCTCTCTTCAGTGAGATTTATGCAAAGCAGTCAGTGAAGTGCTGACTCTTCTAATTAGAGCTTGTTGTGAAGCTTATTTCCCTACGGATGTACTCTGTCGTTTTCTATTAATGTCCTCCGGTCTGTTTAATAGCTGGCCAGGCAGTACGACATGCTCATCATCGAGGACGACCCGTACTATTTCCTGCAGTTTAACAAGGTACAGAAAGAGTTCACTCACTTCCACTTATTGTTACTTAATGGTCTGATCTTATCACTTTATGTTGGATAATTATGAATTGAGGCCCCAGTCTAGTGTGATTCTTGTTATATTTCTTTATTTGGCAGCCGTGGGGTCCCACGTTTCTCTCCATGGATGTTGACGGGAGGATCATCAGGACAGACTCTTTCTCGAAGATCTTGTCTTCAGGGTGAGTGTCTTTTGTAAATAGAAAGCTGGATATTCACACACAAGTGAATTTATATACAAGTGGATTTTTGTGTTTTTATGTCTACAGGGGCAATTTTCTACGTTGTGGGGTTAATATTTCAAGTAATACCAAATTAATTTACACATGATTCTGTGTGGGAGACGTTTTATGTATAGCTGGACTAGCGTGTTTATGTCTTTGATTACTTGTCTGTCCTTGTGCTTCTTTGTTTCAGGCTGAGGATAGGTTTTGTGACCGGTCCCAAACCGCTAGTGGACAGGGTGGTTCTGCACATCCAGGCCTCGACAATGCACACCAGTACCTTCACACAGGTGAATAAGACCTTAATTATAGTTAGCACAGAGCAAGGCGGCTCATTTGTGCAGTTTCCATGAAGAGTGCCAACAATGAATTTTTTTTTTGAGCAGTCATCACAGACTTGTGTAGCCAGCTTGTTCCTACCTGTCAGGCACATTTATACCAATACAAAACGTACCAGTAAGAAGGAGTGTGCCGTCACGCAACAGCTAAAGCAATACAAAGCCAAATAAAATGTGTGTGTAGATTTGCCGCAGAGGAGGTTTTCATAAGAAAGGAGTATCAATTAGGATCTGCAGAAGATCTGCTTCCCTCCTTTGAGTCCCTGCCTCTGTTTTTTCATCTAATCTGGACTAAAATGTTGGCAGAAAAGCATGCACACTGGTACAATTTTTTTTTCTTTTATGTGATGTCAAACTGGAAACATGAATAGGCAGGAAGAAAGGTGTGTCATACTCTAACTGCAATGTTGTATTAATAAAATGGCAGATGTGAGGGTGGAAAATCTGCTGTGGGGTCATTTCACGGTAAAATAATTTTGTTCCTTGTAGGTCTTTTTTGAATCTGTATCAGTCCGCATTATATAACCTGTCTCCCACTTCCTTTCAGCTTATGGTGTCTCAGCTGTTGCACAGTTGGGGTCAAGAGGGTTTCCTCCAGCACATAGACAGGTATGTCACTTCCATCAATGTTGCTGCACGGCCACATCTGCTCTGCATGACAGGTTTGACTGGTTAAGAAAAGAATTAGCTCATCTATGGTAACTGCAGTGCCAGTTAAATAATAAATTCACCCCCGCAGCGATGCAAGAGACAGCTTTGTTTTCTTTCCTCTCACAGGGTGATTGAGTTTTACAGCAGGCAGCGTGACGCCATGATCAGCTCTGCAGACAAGTGGCTCAAAGGTTTGCAGGCTCTGACTTTAGCCATGTTTTACTTCCATCCTCAATGCATATGCACACTGACTGCTTTTTGACAGGTTTAACACACAAAATACTGAAAGCTGGATCACAGCTCAGGTTTTCTTGGAGCCACCGCCTAGTGGCCATTTATGGAACTGCATCTTAATGCACACAAACACACACAGGAAGGGCATTTCCATGAAATGGAAATTTTGACTGCTGTCTCAGTCAGAAAGCACACACCCAGGCTTTTCTTTTTTTCTCTCTAATCTGTGTATGCTTGTGTCTCTGTGTGTGTAGATGTAGCAGAATGGCACACCCCATCGGCAGGCATGTTCCTGTGGATCAAACTAAAGGGCATCGCTGATACCCAACAGCTCATTATGGAGAAGGCGTTGGAGAAAGAGGTCAGAATTCCCAGACACACAATCAGTTAAAAGCTATGCATGTTAACCTTTTTATGATTTAACTCTGTCCACTTCAGGTTAAAAAACATACCTGCTTTACTCTAAATAACAGGTACCCAGAATACATCTGGGTGCTTTTGCTTCTCTCTGTGTCTCTCTTTGTTGCACTGTTTGTGAGCAGATGTTTTGCACCAGTGGCGAGGAGGGTTTTGTGTCTGAATAGAGTAAAGGATGGTGCATGTAAAGCAGCCATTGTGCACAGTGTGAGTGGGTTTTGCAACTGAGTGTTTCCCCTCCTACACAACAAACACACACATACATTAGGAATCTGTAAATCCCTACTAGTGAATAGCTGAATAGGCATGTAAAAACAAGAGTGGGTACAGTCAGGCTTTTCCAAGGTTTCTGTACAGTAGGTTTCTCTCCTCAGAATCCTGGACATTTAAAACCTCCACACCACAGACTGTGAAAACCTTTTGTATCCAACAGAGGATGAATAACAGCACTTTGAATCTGAAATGATTTCACAGAGGGAATTTTTTTGCATTGTCCTTTTCATCATTCAGAGCTGTAATAATTGTCCTTGGGCCGTTCTGATGGTTTCTTAATGGTGTAAAGTTAAATGTGAAGACCAATGTCACTCTCATGTCTGTTTGTAAAATATGAAGCTGCAGTTTCATATTTAGAGTGGAAACAGGGAAAGAGCTAGAAAAATAAACAACCCGTACCTCTAAAGCTCGCTGGTTAATTTCATTTGTTTAATCTGTACAAAAAACTAAATGTAAAAACATCGACCTGTAGTTTACATGAGGGACTGTTTCTTGGTGATGCAGTTTTTAATTTGTGTTGTCCTGAGAATGAAACTTGATGACCTGTCTGGCTTTACATTAGTACAGGACACACGCCATTTGATGTTCGCACAACACGAACAGCCACTGATCAAAACAAAGAGCAGTTCTGTTCTCGCGACTTTGGCTGCATGAAAAGATCAACTGTGTAAAAACAGGAAAAAAGTAATGAAAATATCAAGTAACAGGAGTCATGTGTTCTGAAGGTGCTGCTGGTTCCCGGAGGTGTCTTCATGATCAACAGTGGTGACCCCTGTCCTTACGTTAGAGCGGCTTTTTCTCTCTCCACACCAGAACAGATTGATGAGGTACACGCACGTAAACACACACGCGCACACACATGCACACACTCCATAACTGACTCTAACCTCTCACGATTCTTTCAACAGGCTTTCAGAAGACTCTCTTCACTCATCAAAGAAGCTTTGTGATGAGAGATTTATTTTTCCCTGGTAGATGATGTATCTTTTCTTTCATTTGTTGAAGGCTTTATGTTAAAATATATTATTATATTTAAATATATTTTAATATTTCCTTGCCTTTGTATCTAAACCACCTTCAAGAGAAGACATTGAGTTCTTTTTATTTTTTCAAATGTTTGTTTGGTTGCATGTTCATGCAACATGGTGCAGATCATTGAAAGCCCTTTGGAGCAATTGAGTGAACCTCATAAACTGTTGCTCCATCATAACACTACACAGTGAAGATGTCTTTATCTTTTACATGTACAAAAAGTAAATAATACCTTTTAATTATTTTGTATTTTGTCTTTTGAGTCTGTATGTTTTTGCTCCACTAAAACTTAAACTTCATATCACATTACTTGTGATTACTTGTTCCAATGAGAGCTGCAGCCTAAATTGCAGTTGCTCTGGTGCGTGGAAGGGGAAAACTTTTAAATCCAATTTTGGAGAACAAATGCAATGGCCTCGTTCTAGATTTTTGCCTTTCGTTTCTGATTTTGGAAGTAGATAAGCGATGGAGGCCATGGTGGAAAGTTAAACACCAAAAATAGAAAAGTCAACAAACACCAACATTAACAGTAGAAACAGTGCCAGATTCTAAATAAATTTGAGGCAGGAAATAGGTCACACTTCTGTAGAGTTATCAATGATTTGTGCAAGTGCAGCTTTGAGGATCACAATTCCACATTACCAGCTAAATCCCTCTCCATAGTCTGGGTTTAATCTGATAAGTTATGATAAAAAGCTCAAGAGATTTGGAGGTTTTCCAAACCAAAATCTTGTTGCAAAACTAAAGCTCTCAAGATTTGGTCCTATTCCTGGTCACAGAAGGTTAAAAAAACATTGGTAGTTTTATGTAGTGGTCTTTTTACTGCCTACAGTTAAAAAAAAATTTAAAAAAAGAGCCAAGTTAACTTTGCAGACTTCCCTAAACACTGAGCTACAAGGTGGTGGAGTTTCCCTTGTTTTGTTTCCTGATGACCTTTAGAAAAAAATAAAAAACAAGACATTTGTTTCACCAGCTCATCTTCACCTTTCTTTGAAACCTGCATGGTTTGCAATCATGTAACAGTGCCTGCTGACAGCAGCAGAGACTGTCTGTTGGTGGGAACTGTTTTCTTTTCCTTTGTACAGACTTTCTCCCCACTGTGTTAATCTGTAGCACTTTGTGAACAGCGTGTCCGAGCTCTGTTTGTGTGCAAATGAAACATTCATCTGTCAACGATAATAGGATCAGAGGGGCGGCTTAGAAATCAGGCTTTTGCAACACATTTACACTCATCTTGCTGCAGTAGTAGTACTTAAAATCCTCAGGTAAAGGCTGGAATACCACCGTGTAAAAATACTACATTAGAAATATGCGTCCTGATGCCTGGATTTAAAATTTTGCGTGCATAAATGTAAACGATTAGCTGTAACATATACTTTAGCATCTCAGGGAGAAAAGGAGGAAAATAAGAAGTACTCAAGCTTGAAAAGGAAAAGCACTTCTTCCAAAGAGTGCCCCCTTTTAGAGTGTTAAATTATGGATTTATAAATGTGTGTACAGTACCTCAGTCGTCACTAACTACTCGAACAGTTAAAACTAAAGCAATGCATCATATTTTATGAACTTAACACAACATAACTAGTTACTACAGATGTTAAACAATGAAGGAAAAGTGCCATATTCCCTCTATGTTTCATGAGAATTAGTGTGGAATAAGTTAATATACCACTAACTCTAAAATGTACTTTGGGATCATCTAACGTTTCATTTGGAGGTCAAAGATGGGCATTGGTGACTTTGAAAGTGTTATAGTTCTGCTACCAAAGTTACTGCAAACACTTACACATTAACTAAAGTACGCACACATTTTCTTATATATCCATAACCTCTACACATAGATGGAGCATTATTGACTCAGTTATTGACTGTTTTGCTGAGGCCTTGGTGCAGAGTGTGGACTTTTTATTATAGCTTCAAGGTCAGTCAGCTGTCCGCTCAGGCTCATCAACAAACAGCCCTTATGGCCTGCATAACTCTGACTCTGTATTTAGAGGTGCTTTAGTTCTGTCTTTGTTTGCCTTGGGGAATCTTTTTTCATGATCCGTATTTCCTAATTGTTCCAAAAGTAGTTTGTTATTTCTGCATCTTCCTGCTTTTTAAGCCTTTGCCCTGATCACTTTTTGTTTTGTCTGCAATCCAGAACACTTCACTCTGCTCTGACTGTCTCTTCATAGTCCAGCATTTTAGCTTTGATTGATAATAAACGCTGATAAAGGAGGGGATGAGGTTTGTTTACCCTAATGTGTAATGGTACAGTGATTTAAAAAAAGAACTGTCACCACTCACCATTTTAAAATGGTTTTAATTTTCTAAATCATTGCCCGAATAACCATTTATCCACTTCCTGCACCTGCCCCAGCAACGCAACCCGAGCAACTCGGCAATGTTGCCACCTCAGTCAGTCCCGAGCCACAGAGAAACTAGTTGCTGGCAGCGGACGCCCAGCGGTGGGAGGAGGATGGAGACGTCGGAGAAATAAGCGACCAAGCAGCGACTCTGACGCTTCCTCGCCGAACACCCGCGTTTAAACGGCGACAGGCCATGATGTAAGTAAGAAAACTGGCTTTAATTATCAGGATGTGTTTGTTTGTTTGTTTCCTTTGTTATTTATCAGCGTTTCGTTGCTAGCGTCGACGCTGAGTTGGCCGTGTGCCGGACCGTTGGGCTCGCTCGCAGGGGGCAACGATACCGCGTTTCTCGGTGTAAATCCAGAGCTTTAAACGCTGTGTGGCTCCCGTAATATTCAGTACACACGAAGCGACCCTTCGTCCGTTAAATATGCCACCGATGCGGCTTCACGACCCTTCGTAAACGCACAGCGGCGGCACCGTTCTGGAAGGGTCCCGTGATGTTAAACCAAATGCCTTCCAGCACATAGCCGGCTCCCACGCCGTTGTTTGGTGTTGCGTGTAAACGACTCATTATTAGGCGACGAAACCGTGATAGCATCCTCACATGTAACTAATATGTAGATTTAGCTATCTAGATTACTGTACGTTATTTTTAAGTAGTTCTCATAAGGTGATTAACGATGCCATACTCGTTGGCTGCATTTCTGGGAGCGGAGTGAACTAGAAAATAGACGGAGCCCACACAGCTCCGTTATGTTGTAGTGTGGCTTTGTTTTCATATTAACCAAGGCAGTGGATGCTGTTTAACATAGAGGAGAGAGCCACTTGCATAAATGTTATGTTACAGTTGATCTATCTAAACGCTATTGCAAGTTATCGATAGCAACATGTTTAGGTTTTCAAGTGATGTAACTGGTTTTAGCCGCGAACACGTACTAGCTAGATTAGACCCGACTAAACCCCGGGCTAAGCGCTGGTGTTTTATGCTGTTAGGATGAATGTGAATATGATCAGTAAGTTCATAAAAATCACACAGGCCATTTCTAAGCTTTGGGCAGAAATGCCAAACATTTGCTGGTTCCAGCTTCTCAAATGTTTCTTTGTTTTCTATTTTACTGTAAATTCAATATCTTTGCGTTTTAGACTCTTGGTTGGGCTTTTGGACATTGTGACAGCCATTATTTACCTCTGTTTTTTATAGATATTTTTAAAGCCAAACAATTCATTAATAGTGAAATCAATCGTTGGGTTGGTTACAAAAACAGTCCCCTTATCAGTTTGTTCCAGCTGCCAAGCATCATGTCCTAAACGGGTACATGTTGTTTTGTCCTGTGCTGTCTCTGATTAATAAATGCCAATCACTTTCTTGTTTTCAGTGAGATGTTTCATGTCATACAGCTGAATACCAAATTGCCTTCCACTGTCAAGAGATAGCCAGTCTGCAGGATGGAGACCCAGGAGGAATGACAACAGTCTCTTCCCTTGCACCGACGTTCGGAGAAAATGCACTGGACAGGTGGATACGTTTTTGTGGTCCTGGTGTCCCTTATCGCCTCTCACACCACCGGGGCCTTATCGGCGGACACAGATGAAAACCGTACAAAAACCGGAAATGTGACAGACGGTGGATTTGTCCCAGTTGTGTTCACAAAAGTGAGCCAGATAATTGCCCGGGAGGGGAGCTGTGCGCTGATTGATTGCAATGTCACCGGAGACCCGTTCCCCAGAGTACAGTGGTTCAACTCTCATGGAGACCGCCTGGACACGGAGACGAATGGTAAGCCACACCGTACTGTTACTTTAAACCCAGTTTCCTGTTCTCTTTGTCACCAGCACTGACCAGTCACACCACGTATCACCCACCTCGTAGCACACACCATAGAGATAATATACACAGGATACTGACACCACAGCTTTAGCTCGACATGCTACACAGACAGAAGTAGCAGCCATTTGGACATAAAGACACAGCCAGTGTGAGAGCTTACGTAGGAAACACTCGTCACAGGTTTAATGCACTTTGTACGCCATTGGGGATGGAGTGGGTGGCTGTTTCTTCAAGGCCACTGTGCTGGCTCAGCATGATAATAGTCTTTGATAGACATGTTCAGTGCTGCTATCAGAGCTTATTAATTGATGTTAAGTGCGGTCCTCAAATGCAGTTTTCTGTTCCAGTGTAAAATATATTCAAGGGCATTGGGATGTTGGTCGATAATGGCATTTAACGCTCTTATCAAGTAAAAAGGAAGAGTGAAAAGACAAGATAGGAACTGAAGACCTTGTGTGAAGAGCTGATTTCAGTCCCTGTTCCACTCTGATTCTCTGCAGACGGTTCTCTGTGAATCTTTAATCAAAGTGAAACCTGACTTCTGAACATCCTGACCGGACAGCCTTGTGTTCCTGAGGGAAATTTGGCTCAATTATTGCACATTTTGTCTGGCAGCAGTGATTATTTTCTTGCTGCGATTGCAGGCGTTTTTCAGTCAAATTCAGGAAGTCATTCAGAAAGGGGTTTTCATTCAAGCCGAGCCTCCGTTGTCTGTTTGAATATTGTCCTTCATCTCAGAAGGAATGCAGAGGGAAGAGTCGTCTGTTGTTTTGGTGCTTCTCCTGAGCTGACCTGTTGAAACCTGCCATCAGAGAGGAGAGGCACCATTGTTATTATGACCCACAAACCCAGAACAGCGTCTGTACCATCGGAGAGCCTTTCCCCTGGGCTACACACAGGAATATAATTAGGGGGTAGTTGACTTTCACCACAGCAGGCAGTAGTTCACTCAGTGATAAACAAATGGTTACTTTAAGAGCAGTGTTACTGACCTGTCCTCACTGGCTTCCTCTGCAGATGTCTGCTTATTATTCAGGCTCCTGCTCCTGTTTTTTTTTCCTACAAACTTGCTTGTAGTATTGGGCAGCACATCAATCGCATCACATGATCTGGAGGTGGAGGTAAAATTAGAAATCTTGCTCTCACATGAAAAGGCGGATGGGCAGGACGCTGTTGTTGGCCAGGCTGCTTTTTCCTGTCTGCCTGTTCATCTCCCCCGAGGATAGCAGTGTGGGAAATTGATCGTCCTAGCATTGTAGAGGGCAGCAGCAGAAATGTTTTAATGGTCTCGTCAGACCACAGATTTAGAGATGCCTTCTTTAATATCTGTCCATCTGTACTCCCACACTGTAAAGACAGAGAGTAGCTGAGGAGGAGTTGCAGCTGAATTCACTAAAACTTTGTTCTTGTGGATAAATGCTGCTCAGCACCCTTGTAATCAGTGGCTGTGACTAAAACTATCTTAATGGCTAGCCTCATTAGCCGTTTGGGTGATATGGCCGTTCAAGCATCTTAAAATACAGAATCACGTTTAAAAAAAATTTTCCATATTCGATTTCAATCCTAAAAAACAAACATTTGATGAAATTGTGAGATGAGAAGATAATGTTATGTTTTGTAAATAGTGAACTGACCCTTTAAAACATGTTTTCTTACTTATTTTGTCTTACTCTGCTCCAACATGTAAACAGATTGTTCTTGTTTTGATTGGCGAGTCAAACCTCAGCACACAGAGCAGCGTTTCCCAATGAGATGTAGTCACACCACCTGTTTCAATATGGAAAGCATGGCAGCACTAATAAGGTCACTGCTGTTCTCGAGTCACAAACAGATGAAAACCATGTTCAGTGTTCCCATTAAAAACCATGACGTGAGATCACTGTAAACACTGCTGCCTCAAGGACTTGTACATCAACAAATTTCTTAGGCATAAAGGCACTTGTTTTTTATTGATTTATAAATATGTGTGCCAAAACAATGTGTTCTCGAGTTGTCAGGCTCCATTAAAAAAGATGCAGAACAGTGCAACGTAAGCAAATCTGGGAAAGCAAGTTCCTGTTAGAAAGCTGCAAACATCAGCTGCAGAAACACTGGAGAGGGGAGTTTACTGTGGAGCCACAGTATTATGAGGATTTTCAGGGATTAAACTTTGACTTCAGAGTGAGTCAGTTGGTGGGCAGTGAATAATCATGTGTTTAAAAGCAGATTTTAAAAAAAATGTCTAACAGGGGAAAAAATAACGTGAACAGTCAGACAATCACTCAGGTTATAAAGAAACTCACTGGTTAGCCAAGTATTTGGACGAGTAGAGCCTCGAAAATTAAAAACCCTAGTTGTAATGAAGGCACAGTTTTTTTTGTTTGTTCTTATAGGTGTTTGCTGTATTCGTCACATCTGTCTGTCTGTCTCTGCAGGTGGGAAGTGGTGGCTGCTGGACAACGGTGTCCTCAACATCACCAGCATCGAGTTCGCGGACCGTGGAAAGTACACTTGCATGGCGTCTAACATGCATGGCAGCTCCAACTGCACGGTGACACTGCGTGTGGTCTTCACTAATGGTGACATGGGTGTGTACTACATGGTGGTGTGTCTGGTCACCTTCACCATCATCATGGCCCTGAATGTCACACGCCTCTGCATGATGAGCAGCCACCTGAAGAAGACGGAGAAAGCCATCAACGAGTTCTTCCGCACCGAGGGCGCCGAGAAGCTGCAGAAGGCCTTCGAGATTGCCAAGAGGATCCCCATCATCACCTCGGCTAAGACGCTGGAGTTAGCAAAGGTGACGCAGTTCAAGACCATGGAGTTTGCGCGGTACATTGAGGAACTTGCTCGCAGCATACCGCTGCCACCGCTCATCATGAACTGCCGCACCTTCATGGAGGAGATCCTGGAGGTGGTCGGAGTGGAGGAGATGCGGCACACTTTTGTTCGTCAAGCACCCGAGGGCCGGCGTGAGGCAGCAGGCAGGGTCGCCTCCATTGGCGCGAGAGACGTCTTCACCATCCTGCAGGAGAGGGAGAGAGAGCGAGGCCAGGAGAGGGAGCGCAGTGATTCCCCAGCCGCTGACTCAGACAACTCCTCGGTTCAGGAGCAGCCGCAACACATCGCCATTCAGGTGTCGGTCCACCCGCCGCTCGCCGCCGGAGGTTACTGCAGCATTGAAGCTCCACCTCAGCCAGAGGCCACACCCTCCTCTCCTCCCCCATCCTCCCCCCCACCGCTCACTCCTCTTCACCATGACGAGAAACCCGAGGCTGAGGGGGAGCAGAGCGCCGAACAGGCCGCGCCTGAACCGGCGGCAAATAAGACCCCTCCCTGCCAGGTGTTTTATGAGAGCCATGTGTGATGAAACAAACAAACCCTGGAGGAACGATGAGTTATCCTGCTATGCATTTTCACTTGAAGACAAGAAAAGGTCCACTAAACATTTTTAATTTCACATTTTGGAGAGAAACAATCGCATTTTTATTTATCTTTTCCAAATGGAACAATCTCTTTAAACCTTTGTAGGCTGTTCTACTGAGAATAAACCATAAGGTTTTTAGACACTTGAGCATTTTTTCCTCAGTCTGGTCTTTTCATGCTTGAATGTACATGGGAGGGGTAATCAATGTTATTATTCATGTAATAAGCAGTGAATTGTAAAGGGAAATTTCCTGTGTTGAGATTTTCATAGCTCAGATGATTATTTAAAGGATGAGGGTAGGGCTCTTCAGTTTTGGGGGGGATGATTTTTTTTCAGTTTTTAGTTTCTTACAGTTCTAGGGTTTTTAAGACTAACTTCAGAAATCTGCCTCAAGCTGCTCTTCATGCCGTTTTTCCAAACCATGACAGAAAAGCTTCCTTTATTTGCTCAAGAATTCACATCCAGCTACTGTTACAGCCAATCCGCTGTTATTGTACAACGTCCTGCTTGCCTAGAGATGCATGCTGGACTGAAATGAAAAAAATTTGGTCACAGTTTCATGATTGTATGGCCTACTGCATTTCTATAAACAACGAGTAAGCCAGGTAAACCTCTTGAGTGTACAGTAAATTTCCTGATTGGGTCCCATTTACACGCACCTCTGGGAAGAGTTCAAATGCTTCCTTAGAGATATTTTAAAAGTATTATTATATTATTACCCATTGTGGTGTGATTTTTGTTTTCCAGCTAGTTCAAGTAGTTTTTAAAAAAAGTCTTTTGTCTTTTTCTCCTCAGTAGAGAAGAGCAGATTCTTTTCCTCCATCATGTGCTGTTTTAGGTTTTTAATTTGAATCCTGATCTGATCTCAGCATCGTCTTGCTTCTGCAGAGGCTTTACAGTACAGTTGCGTTTCTGCTGCATGTGAAAGTGGACAGTGGAGATGTTTGACATCTTTCTCTGGGACTAAAAGGACTTCTTTTCTTTCTTCCTTTGCTTGGCTAACAGTCTAGTCTGTGGTGGAGAGGAACTGGACGCTGTTCTGCTTTTACTGGTGCTTTTGAGATGCCTCTTTTTTTGTAGTGGAATAAAAAGAAAGTGCTGTGCTTAAAAAAAATGGTTTCCTCAGTTTGTTCAGCTGCATGTGTATTTAAAAAAAAAAAAATTTGTCAAGTATAACTTTTTGGAATTGGAATGTCAATAATGGTACTTCTTCTATTTTGACTTTCAAGAGTAGAGCTGAAAGGGTTTTTCCCTTTAGATGATTGACTGAAAACTTGTCTTGATTCAATGTGGTTTTCTGCTTTTCTATCTTGTAAATTGAAAATCTTGGTTTGAACTGTTTTGAGTTGACTACGAACAGGAAAGCCTAATTGGTAATGCTGGGAATTTTAGCGGTGCCAATTTGCCAAAATAAAGATACAGGCAAAAAGAAAAAGTGGCAGTGGCCCACAGCAAAAGTTATACTTCCTGTTTATGTCCCTCAGTGAATTATGGGAACTGTAGTTCCAAAACTGGGGCACACAATCATCATCCAAATGTGGGTAAATCATAGAATAGTAATAGGAATGGCTAAACCCATCAATAATAACTTTTTTCAGTGTGTAAGACTTTGAAAATCCACAGTGCTGTTACCACTTTAGAAATATGTGTTAAGCTCTGTAAAGTAAGTAAGTAGTTGAAATTGCATATAGTTTTTAATTTAATGGAGACTTCCAAAATCTCAGTGTAGTACAGCTCATGTACGTGCACATGTACATTGGTTTTATTCATTTGTCATTTTTGTTTTGTTTTTATTTTCCTTTTTAGTTTTTCCAGTACTAAACTGGCCCTGTTCAGACCTGGCATTAATGAGCTTCTCCACATGCAGCTCGAGTGACCACGTGATCGGATCTCACTTCCCCGCTCTAATTGCAGACAAACACGTACGTCAATTCTGTTTGCGAACACCAAACATGTTGTTAAACTCACGCACTTTTTTATGATGTTTTTATGCCTTACTACGGTATGACATTTTTAATCACATTTTCACACCTTACTATACTATGGTGTTTTTTTTTTCACATTTTGACGCTTTACTACAGTATGACTTTTTTTTTCCACATTTTGACACCTTGCTAAAGTATGATGTATTGTTTCAGTCTAAATGAATCAACCCCCGCTAATCATTTTAATTATCTCATTCCTTGGGGCACAAGCCCGAGGAGAAGGAGTGACAGCAATCTATCACTCATGTTTATTCATTAACCAGAGATCTAAGCCTAGTTATAGTACATGTCAGCACAATGCTGACAATGACAGCCTTAAGACTGCATTTAGTTCAGTATTGGACTCAATTGGCTTTTCTCAAAATGTAAACAAACTGTTTTAATCACACCATCAATCTTGTTCTGACGTATGGCATATAAACTGAACATCTGAAGGCTTTTTCTCAAAACCCTCTTTTATTTCATTGTTTTTTTAACATTTGAATTTACAGTAATGAATTACACAGCATTTGGGAGAAAAATTAACTATATTTGATGTCTATCTAACAACGCTGTTACCAAATTTAAGGATTTTTAAGGAACTTCAATGCTATGTGCCAATACAACAGAGGGCAGCGACCTAAACTTCACTCAGAAGTTTAGCATCGCAGAAGTTGATTGTCTTGTTGACAGTGCTGCAGCCTCACTGCGTATGACTCTCGACACTGTTGCCCCTCCGAAAAAAGAAGGTCATGAATCAGAGAAAGCCAGCTCCATGGTACGATTCGCAAGTACGTACTTTAAAGCAGATAACATGAAAGCTGAAAAGACTAATTTAGAAGAATTTCTTCCGCCTAACCTGGAAGGTTTAATAACATATAAAAAACACATTATTTGTCGTTAATAGAGAAAAACAAGATATTAGAGAAAGAATTTGTTGCATCCTTCATACAACTGTCAGGGATGTTTGTGTGCTTTAGAAATGTCTGTGGGTCCAGATTTGTCTTTGGACTGCTTCTCTCCTGTAGAACGCTCTGAATTGACTTCAACAATTACTAAATCTAAACCTTCAACATGTCCTTTGGACCCCATCCCAGCTCAACTTCTCAAAGATATTTTCCCCTTAAATTGGCACTTCCATATTAAATCAGATCAATCTCTCTTAAATAACAGGATATGTTCCGCAGGCTTTCTAGATTGTTGTAATTAAACCTCTACCTCTACTCTAGCCTTCTCTTGACACTGTCCCTTGACCCTTATAATACCATATTATCCCAACAGATCGTAGGTTTGCTTGTGGTTCCCAGAATTTCTAAAAGTAGAAGAGGAGGCTGAGCTTTTAGCTATCAGGCACCTCTCCTGTGGAACCAGCTGCCAGTTTGGGTTCAGCAAGCAGACATACCCTCTATTTTTAAAGGCTTAAAACCTTCATGTTTGACAAAGCTTATAGTTAGCTGCAGTTATAGCTTTAGTTATTATTATGACTATACCTATACCTATACCTATACCTTTCTGCAGGTGTCTCTGGCTCCGGAGCTGCATGTTTGATCTGTGGTCTTGGCTTCACTGACCTCTTTGTTATCTACAGTTATCCATTTTTAGCGCATTATTATATAATTTTCCTTTCTGGTTAGGATCCATTTTATATTTATATATACTATTTTATGCCAGGTGTAAAATAAATAATTACCAATTCTAACATAGGTCTCCGCTTCTAAGTTCTGTGTATTCTAATCTGAAGAGCACATAGTATCCACTAACTGTTCTATAATTTGAATGCTCTCTGTCTCTGTCCACTGCCAACACTGTATGTATCATGTTTTATATGCTGCATATATGTCTCTCTCCTCCTTTCCTCCATTCCTGTCTGTCCTGTCTACCTCCCTCTCCTCAATCACCTGGCCCATCCATGAGTACCCTCCATATGCTCAGATTTCTTCCTGTTAAAGGGAGCTTTCCTTTGCCCTCGCCTTAAAAGCTTGTTATGCGGTCAAACTCCAGGTTTCTGTAAAACGCCTTAAGACAATGTTAACTGTGTAAAAAACATGATAAATAAAATTCAGTTGACTTCAATTACTATCAATTACTATGGCCAAAAAAAGTCATACTTTAGTATGGCCTCAAAAAGTCATTAAAAAAGTCATAGTATAGTAAGGCTTCAAAATAGGCCATAAAAAGTCATACTTTAGTATGGCCTCAAAATATGCCAAAAAACATCATAGTATAGTAAGTCTTCAAAATAGGCCAAAAAAAGTCATACTTTAGTATGGCCTCAAAACAGAGCAAAAAGTCATATTTTTGTATAACCTCAAAATGTCATAAAAAAAAAAACCTCATAGAATAGTAAAGCTTAAAAATAGGCTTAAAAAAGTCATCCTTTAGTATGGCCTTAAAATGTCAAAAAATTCATAGTATAGAAAGGCTTCAAAAGAGGCCAACAAACGTCATAGTATAGTAAGGCTTCAAAATATACAAAAAAAGTCATACTTTAGTATGGCCTCAAAATGTCATAAAAAAAGTCATAGTATATTAAGGCTCAAAATATGCCAAAAAAATCATATTATAGTAGGGCTCCAAACAGAGCAAAAAGTCATATTTTTGTATAAC